>VZTG01002429.1:396834-505634 GCA_013397845.1 Melanocharis versteri
ACCAGGTGTCTCGCCATGCATAACTGGATGGATGGGATTTGAAATGCTTCTTGCGTAATTTCAGAATTATAACTTTATACACTCAGTGGTAAAGAAAATTCAGTGAGCAGAAAGGGTTGAACAGAGTTTAGGGGATGGTTTAAAGTCTCTCACTTACCTTGCTGGCACTAGCTCATGATCAGACCATAAAGGGTGAAGGAAAACTCTCTTATCCCATTAATATGTTCCTTACAATGAATTGTGTTATCAGTTGTAGTTTATACACTGCAAAAAGAAATGGAAATCTTTGGAATATGAAAAAGCAAATCTAGATTTAAAAATTGCATTTATTGATTAGTAGCTAGGATGATTTATAATCTAAAATTGTCAAGGAACATGCAAATACACTTCTACTTTTGCTGTGCCACCAAAGAGGAAAAATAATCTTTGTATTATAGTATAACAGCAGTACATGGAGTACCAAAACAGAATAAATGACTTTGTTTTGTGAGGACACCGGGTTTGTGATGGCTCTCAGTATTTTCAACTACTCAAAAGATTGTGTTTCACGGTATGAAATGAAATAATACAGAAATAATACTTACCCTGAAGCAGAAGTCGCTCCTTTGTTCTAACCATTTTCCTGTTTGAATTGTTGAGGTTATTTAACTGTCAATTTACTTTGTTTCAGATAATTAATGCTATGCAGGAGATTGGTGATCAAGCAAAAAAACCCCTCATTGTACAACTTTTCTCCTACCCATTAAAGACCTTTTTAAGCATGCTAATGAGAGAATGCCTCAGTTGAATGAAACACTCCTAGTTATCATTTACTAAATATAAATTGCAAAAAAAAAAAACCCTTCGGAACATAACATTGATAAATATAACCATATAATGATATATTCGTAATTCTAATTATAAATAATTATAACAGAATATTTCATTTTATGGCTTAGTACAAAATAAAAAGATTGTGCTAAACTTTCTTCATGGCGCTGCAGAAGTCCTGTGAGCCCCAGCAGTGATATCTGTGTTATGCTGCCAGTTCTAATTCATAGTTCAGGGATGCTGGAAGGGAACTGATAAAGGGAAGGGCCTGCAGACATGAGCAGCACAAGGAGCAGCTGATCTGTGAGTTAAACACTCCGGAGCTCCACGCCAAGGAAAGATATTACATTCATTATGACCAAAGAGCAGGAAACCAGTTCGATTCCAAAGCAACAATTTGCATTTCCCTCTCCTGGACAGACTGCCTGAGGAACAATGCTCCTTATTAAAGGAGATAAAGGAGCTGTGCCTGTGACACACTGAAATAAGTGTTGGTACCTCAGTGGTTTTGGGGAGAACAAGACAGGGATTTGGGAGTTTATCTTTGCTGTTACTTGTACATGGCTAAAAATGTGTTATGGAAACAGCTGGTCTGTCTTTAGAGAAAATCTGAAATCATTCAGCAAGTAGCACAGAGAAGTGTTTCGAATATAAAACTATTAAAAGTGTGGGAGTAAGTTCTTAACACCCGTAAATAAAATCTGCTATAGATTTTAGAGACTGTTTTTCTAGCCAAAAACCTCTCAAGATGAAAGAATGCCTTAAGATATACTTAATTTCTGATGCATCATCATTTCCATTATTCAACTGCTATGACACTTCTATGGCCGAGGATGGAGGCTGACTGGAATTTAAAATAACCAGTGCAGTGAACAGTTCTCTGGTCAACGTGTATCACAAGCATACATAGACTAGAACAAAATACCTGAACATCTGAGGAATTTGGGTGCAGAAACTGGAACAGGGATATTTTGACCTGCTTCTACTACTAGACCATTAGTAACTACTAGATTTTAGCTGCTCACTACTACTACTATTGTTGCAGCAGCCAAAGAGGCTGAAATACTTCGTCCCATGTTGGGACCTACAGAGCTTCTTTTCTACACCATATTATTTGGCTATATATAGTGTATATTAAAACATATATCTTTTTGTCATAAAATTTGGGGTTTTTTTTCATAGTTCCTCTCCCTTGGAGTGACCTAAGTTTTGATATATTCCCGCAATTTACACCTGAAGTGTCAATTTTCTGTGAGTACAGAGTTTATGCTATTTGTCTTTGTGCAACGTGGAAAAGTTTCCAGGTTATGGCTGCATTTAGCAAGCTTCTGGTTTTGCTGAGGTAAAACATTGTGCAGAATTTAATTTTGAAAAATTATTCATTTTGAGCCCTTCCCACTTTTGAGAAAGCTTCCATCTGTGACTTGTCTCTTACTGGGCAGGCAGAAAGCAAGAAACCAACTTGATAATTTTTTTTTTCTATAAAAATGTATAAGATCTATAGTTGCTTCTCTGGGATTTCAGAGCCAGAGCTCCTGACAATCCTCCCACATCTGTTTCATCAGCTGATTAAAATGCAGATCTCTGAGGAGGTAACACGTTTTTGGATGCTGGGCGTTCCTCTACCCAGCTCATTATTAAGAGAACAACTTTATGCACCATCAGCACCTTGGCAGAGTAAACATGAAACAGTTCTTTTAAATGGGACTTGGTGTTTTGTTTATGAGAATTTCCATTTACCTTTATGGCTTTTATCACCCATTTGAGCATAAAAGTTTTCGTTATCTTATAAAACCTTTTAGCACAAGAAAGAATTCAGATAGGAGCCTTATGTAAAGCGATGAATATTTGGTTTTCCTGATTGTGTTGCATGATTTTTGGTGGTTTGGATTTTTTTTTTAAGCCAACAAGCCACCTGACAAGTTCTAACTTATTCTTCCAAAAGTGTGATCCTTGTGCTGATAGGAACAGCGTGTGCTGTAACACTTAATTTTATAACTACTCTTTATTTATGTTTCAAGTTGGAAAAGAGTCAAAATCAAAACATTCCAGTCAAATGTGTATTTTGATTTTATTTTTGATTTCACAATTAGAACAGTTGCAGTTTAAACCCAGAGCTGCTGGGTTTTTTTGAGGAAGGAATTTTTCTTTTGACACAGCTCCACTATCTATTCTCTGCCTTGCTTTACTGTGCCAGCACGGCAACTGTTTTGCCCCCAAACTAGAATATAAGAATTAATTGTACCCCAGTAAAACTAGCCCTGTACAACGCTGCTGGCAAAAGCAGTCACTGCCCTGAGCCAGTAAAATGTACCCAGTTTTAGGAAGCACAAACATTAATCCTGCAAGTTTTTTCCTTCTGTATCTCACCCTGATTGACATTTCAGGAATCATGTTGTACACAGTGGGGTAACACACAGCTCACCATTTTGGGGATTATTGCCACTGACTCGAAGCACTTCCTAGTTTTAACCACTCCACCAGATTACTCTTTTCTCAGCTACTATAAATTCCCTCCTGGATCAGGCAGCCACATGCAGTTGGGCTGTGAATGATGTTTTAAAACGCCCTATGGATATAGAAGGTTGTTTATAACGAACAAGGTTACACTTTGCACCTTCCTCCCAGGTAGGTCTTTACACTCACACAGTCTGTATAAAGCTCCAGAGACAGAACAAAGTCCACGGAGCAGTGGGAGATGAAAGACTCTTGGCTTTCACTAATTGCCTTCTGTTTCCTCGTTTGCAGCAGCTCAGCAAGCGAGTGGTTTCCAGTCATCCCTGGGTGCTGGCTGCTCTGAGCAAGCAGCACTCGGGAGGGGTTCCCTGTGGAGGGATGCTGGTGATTTCCGTGGGTATGTGGGTGCACATGTGCACAGCACCAACATTCCTTGTGTTATTGCCATCCACATGAGCTGGTGCTTTTATGTTTAGATCAGATTATTTACTTTTCCCTTAAACATTTTTCCATTTCACTAAGATGCCACCAGACTGTGTTTTCTACATTACCTCATTCACAGATTGGTAATAATTCAGTTTTCCTGCTCTGCTTTCTGCTGTCTGGTTCACACGTAATTGTTCTTTTACTATTGTTCCTATATTTACTATTCTTTTGCTGTTTTTATCTGTGCATTATTGTATTTGTCAAGAAAAGTCTTCACTTTCATGATTTGTCAGGTACACACATGCTAAAAAGGCAGCTTACCAGCACAGAGACATTAAACGAGCCTCTCTCAGCCTAATAATATGTTGCTGCATTAGTTCAGTTCTAAAGAATCTGCTTTAACACTCAGTTCCTTTTGTCCTGAAACAATGAAATAACACAAACCCTTCCTACAAACTGTTCAGGCATCAGCAGCTTCTGTGGCTTGTTGGTGAAACGTCAGCTCCATTCTGCCTGAAGCACATTTCCGCGTTCAGAAAGACACATTTTCCATCTCAATTTATCTTGAGATAAATTATTTTACTATTAACCAGGAGTTAAGCTGCTTCTCTTGAGAGAGGGGTCGTGTTAGAGCCTTGTTCTCTCCGTCCTGGTGCTTGGAGCAGTGCTGGAAGAGGTGAGGAGGTGTCCCCAGACCTGTGCACGGCCCTGGCTGGGGGCAGCTGAAATTTGCAGCAGGGTCTGCAGTGGTACAGAGTCACTCAGTCCCTGACCCCTCCAGACCAGAGAAACATCTCAGAATATTCACCAACACCCCCTCCCCTACTTCGTGCTGCTCTGGGACCAGGGAACGAGCAGGATCTTCAGCCATGAACAGGTTCAGGCTTTAAGACTAGTTAAGAGAGGATTAAAAACTTGAAGCTAAAGGAGGCTGCTTTAAGACTGCCCTGCTTGCATAAAATCTTAAAGGCAACATGAGATATTTGGAAATATCTGAAAGTGAGAAGGTCCTTACTTGAGACACGGCTGTAGATAATCAACTTGAGACATTTTTGCTTCCTTTGCAAGGCAGGTAGTGCTCTTCCACACTTCCATACCATCTGAAAAACAAGATGTATTATTACAAGATACAAATATTGGAATTTTTTTTCTAAATTAAAACCAGAGGGATAAATAAGAGGTGGCATGTTCCAGACACTAGGTCTGCCCTTGGGGATGGTCTGTGCCATACGTGGCTTTGTTCATTTATCAACTCTTAAAGCCACTGGTAAAAATCTTGTATAATAATAATAATAATAATAATAATAACAGTAATAAACCATATAACAGTATCATAAAACGTGTTCCCCCGTTCCCTGCAGCCCAATTTCTCTGTCTCTAAGGAAGATTATCCACAAAGCAGGATGAAAGCATTTTACACCACAGAGCATGGGGCTAAAATAAACTCAGTGTAACAGAAAGAGGCACGTGCTTCACAGACAGCGAGAGTGAAGAGAGAGAATTCTGTTCCTCACAAGCTACTAATCCACAAACTACTAATTCTGTGGTCAGTGCAATTTAGACTATCGCTCCCAGAACCCAATAACTGCCTCATTATTTTAATTGCAAGTCAGCTGCCAGCCCAAGTGATCAGTCAGAAAGACACAGGAGAATCTTCCACCTGTGGCCAAAGCAGAAGGTGACACCAGAGCCTTTCCTAAAGGACCCATCAGCCCCTCATCCATCCACCCATCAGTGCTGTCCCAGAGACATGGCTGGGCTGTGAGTACCCAGCCTGTAGCTTCAGGAACTGAGAAGAGCTCTGGAAAATCATCAGCTATCAATAATAAGTTTTTCTAATGACAGGAGCAGAAGAAAGAATATTCTTCAAGCAGGAGGACAGGTTCAAACCAGTTCTGCAGGAAGCGTCACGCACCAAAGATCAAGAAGAATGCTAATGTGCAATCATTGAACAGAACAGGAGCCAAAACTTGATATAAGGCACGTAATGAATAATGCTATACAATCAGCTTCTCTACACCCACAGCCTCTCTAAATTTATAAGCCATACATGCCATTGGATGGAATTTAAATGCATTTCCCATCATCGAAGGGTACCATCCAATCTGCTCTAACACAGGACCATATTGGGACTGAGCAGACCATTCTGTTTGCTAGAAACCCACCAGAATGTGCTGGTATTTATATCTCATAAAAGCTGTTCAGCAAACACAGTACAAAGACCTCTGATTTCACCGAATGCATAAACACGTGCAGAGAATTTCATTCTAGGATTCGAACACAAGAGAGCTCTCTGTCAAATGAGCTTAACCATCATTCTCCAGCCCGGTGAATCAAACACCTTTCCCTGTGGAAAAACTGTCCTGGCTTCACCGATTAGAATTTCTGAGCTGGAATTACAAACTCTGAATTTACCTATGACAGTTATTTCAAAGGAAAATGCAGCATTAGAGACAACAGTTTAGGGGTTTTTTCCCTCTCACATCCTGATGTCTTCTCTGTCCTTTAATATTCCTCCGTGGACCTACATTTGTTGGTGTATTTTAATGGATGTGACAGCTCAAGCCCGTAAGAATGACTGTTATGATTTAATTTCCATTGTAAAGGCTCTTTTTCAGTCTTGGGAAAAAGTGAAAGAGAAAGAACTGCAAAGCACCATGACAACCCCTGCTGTGTACAATTGCTAAATCTGCTTCTCTGAGCCACACAAACTAAGCTGTGATAAACCAATAAACCAAGAGAGTAACAGCAGGTCAGGGTCACAACTCCTGCCTTGACAAGGGAAGGAAAGGAATATCTGAGGCTGAAAAGGAGCGAGGCACATTTCGTTTTTGCTCCTGATTCATTGACAATGGAAGGTGGAAGGACCTTGAGGGATCATCTACACCTAAATGCATCCTCAAGTTTGTCAGTCCCTTTCTAGCAACAGCAGAACCTCTGTAGACAATCTCCTCCATGGCTCAGCTGCTGGCATCAGTTTCCTCAAGATTATCTTAAATTTCCTTTGCTGCCTCTTAAGACCATTATTTCTAGAGCTGCTTGTGGTGAACAGAGGGAAAAATGCTATTTCCTCTTACAGGTTGAAGACTGTAAGATATCACATTTAATAAGCTCAAAGACATTTGCACTGAAAAAACTCAAACCAGAAGAGACTCTTAGGAAGTACCTGACAGAAGGAGAAATCAGCTCTCTTGGCAGGCTCTGGCTCTCTGGGCAAACCAAGCACACGCAGCTAGAATCAGTCAGGGGTTGCAAAACTACTCCAAAGAATCCCCAAATCTTTTCACTCAGCCTGGAAGGTGTTTGGGTTCGGCCATTGAGTTCCAAAGTGCCCTTAGGCCAGGCAGGGTGTTTGGGAGCTGCTCGCAGGGCCAGGTGATCTGGTTCCCTGGATGTTCCCTTCCTGCGGGACAGACCTTCCCAGGAATGCCGAACCAGGAGCCTTGGCTGCCAGAGAGCAGCAGGAGCCCAGCACAGCGTTAAAGCAGAGAGATCTACTCAGCTTGCACACTGCAGGGTGGGAAAGAGTGGGACAGCTCAGATTTAGCACTCAAAACCTTCACAAGATCACTGAGTGCTTTGGGTTGGAAGGGACCCTAAATCCCATCCAGTGCCACCCCTGCCATGGGCAGGGACACCTCCCACTGTCCCAGGCTGCTCCAAGCCCTGTCCAACCCAGCCTTGGACACTGACAGGATGGGGCAGCCACAGCTCCTCTGCAAACTAATGACCCTCAGGGTGTCATAATTACTTTTACGATTGTTTGAGAAGAATTTTGTTGCAGGACACAGAGCTGATCACCTCAAAGCTGTGTGTGTAGTGATCTCACGCTGTAATTCAAACCCACAGCATCATTGTGATGGTGGCAGATTTTACTCTGTGTAGTGTTTGTAGACAAACAATAAAATATAATGTTGAGAATCTTCAACTTTTTTCCTAAATTTTCCCAATCATTAATTACGATTTATGTTCTGTTCCTTACTTCTTTCACAGAGGTCAATTTTTTATTGTAATTTCTAGAAGTTGCCTGGTTCTGGGATTCTTAAAATATGAACAACATTTGAAAAGAAATCTTGAATTTGGAGTGGCTTTGTCACTACTCCTTGAGCCAATGACTGAACAGAATACAATGCAAAGGGAAAGTGAGTGAGCTGACAGAAATTACCAGAGAGGTATTTATAGAGGAAAATATAGAACAGTCAGGAAATAAAATATTTCACATAAGCGATCTGGCTAATTTTTAATAAAAGATTTGTATGTAATTTAGTTTAATAATTCAAGTGTTTATAGTCTGGTAACACTAGAACAACAGAACAGACCAAGCTGTGCAACTTCCTTTCTAGACTGGAGCAGAGATACATCTCAGAATCATCTTAGCCCAGTGCATTGGGAAAGATAAATGACGAGGCAGCTTCACAGTGGCTCAGACTCAGAAAATTTTGGAATCTTACCTTGGTGTTGTTTTGAGTCGATGGCAACAAACCTCAGTCTTGTGCAAGCATTTTAGAGAGAGAATTATGGGTATAATTCAGGAATAAGGTGCTTTGTAGGGTGGAGTTAAACTTCAAAGGCGATGAAATAAAGGCCAGTCATCATTATACCTCACAGCTGTCCTTCTATTGTAATTAAATAGCACATTAATTACCAAGTGTTATGACATCCAATCAGCTATATAAAAATAATAATAGTAATAAGAATTATAAGCATCATCACCAAAGTTATTATGAGAATGAGCTGAGATCCCATACCCAGTGTTTCTAAAAGTTCTTACAGACAAGTCGTTCCAGAGTGTCAGTACTGTCCAAAATATTTCCTTGGGATGTATCCTGATGAATTTCTTTCTTTAATGAGAATTTTTTCAAAGAATCCCGTGGTTCCTACTCACCAAATGAAACATCTATCCTCCTCCACTGTATTGGACCTATTTATCCCTATAAAAATGTGAAATAGGGTTTTTTTTCTTTTTAATCAGGACACATTGATGAAAAATTGTCATTTTTCACCATATTACAGGGCGCAGGCCAAGAAAAGGGATGGCAAATGATTCATCACAATGTATGAATAATATTGCAGCTGTAGACCCCAAATAAGATTCTTGACTTTTATTGTCTGATTTTTACAGCACTTTCCTTTCCCACATAAGAAACTGGATTAGATATATCCATTCCTTTCTTCTGTAGCACAGGAATACCTAAACTGTCCTTCAATAAATGGGTGTTTTAAACCCTATCCTCCAGGCCTTTGGAGAAAAGATGAAAACAATGAAAATATGACAGAAATGTAAAAAAAAACCAAAAGAAAAAACCCCACCAAAAAAACCTCATAAAAAACTAAAAAAAAAAAAAAGCCCAAAAAACCAACCAAACAAAAAACCCACCAAAAAATGAAATAAAAAAAGTGCATCTTTTGAAATATTTAGGGTGAAAAAGACAGGAAGAGTCAATGGACCTCAGTTCCTCCTGCAGGTTTTGTACCTTTTGCTTGTGCATTCCCAGTTCTTACAGCTCAGGCAATTCTTACAGCTGGCTATTTGAAGCAAATTTCTTTTGTTGTGAGGTTTTGCCTGTTTGGTTTTGAGTGAGCCACTTCCAACGAGCACAAAACCACCAGTGAAATCCTTGTTGCTGGTTAGGGAAAACCTTCCTGGGCTATTACGGAGAGTTCTTGGACAAGGAAGGAGCCCGTTATGTTCCAGCCACGTTTCATAAGGATAGAAACAGGAGTGGAGAAGGAGAATTAGGAGGAATCATCAGTTTTGAATGCAGGGATATGCCAGCCAATGCCTGGATCCCAGAAGCCACCCTGCCAGGGAGAAAATTCCCTCTCAGGAGAAAGGGAAGGAATGCAGTCACGAGGAGCCGCAGGTATCTCCCAGCTGGGTCCATGTAAGCACCCAAAAATGCTCCTGCAAGTTCTGCAAGCATTCCATCCCTCTCCTGACACATCCCCTCAGGAGCACTGCCTGGTAGCGAGGAGGTGCCTCCACAAAAAGAGGCTTTTTCAATTATTTTAAAGAACAGCCAATTAACCTCCCTTTATAGCACTTATTCCTGCCAAACAGTGACAGTAAGGAATTTTCTTGTGAACTTGGTCCTATCATCAAGACTACTAATTTGGCAAAACAATTACTTCCAGCCACTTCCTAACACCCCCCAGTTCACTGATTTTTTTTCTTGTGTTCTCATGTACATAGCAGCCAAATGGGAGTCCTACCAGCAGGAGCATTTTTACAGGATGTTATGTGCCCATTCCCACACTTTGCACTGGTGCTATATTTGTTATTTAGAACAAGCCCAGATTGTTCCTGGAGCTGTGCCTATAGAAACTCCTGCTGTAATGTGTTTATATGGTCTATAATTATAGGCAAGCTGCAACCTGTCCACAGCCACTGCAGAGCAAGCTGCATTATCAAACACATGAGCCAGTCCCTGGATTAACTATTCCATCTGATAAATCCCCTTTCTTCAGCACCTAACGCCAGAGAAGCTAAAAAAACACAGGTTGCATTTTTGAGATGGCCAATATATAACATTCCAATATATAACATTCCAATATATAGCATTCCTAGCCAGTTAAAGGACACTCAAAACTACCAAATTCTCCCCAAAGCAACAGGGGTGTCAAGGCACCAGGCTGAAGATTAGGCCAAGATTAGTTAATGTCAGGCCTTTGCATTTGAAAATACTTGTCAAAAACCACAAAGCAGATGTAGGAACAACCATGGTCCTCACCTGCCAACAGAGCTTCACGCAGCTGAGCCCGAGTACACAAATATAAACTGTAAAACCTGGTTATAATCCTAGCAAACAACAGATTATTATAGGTTTTGATCTAAACACTGTGTCAAGATAAATGATTAAGACAGTCTTAGTACCTGTAGGGAGAAAAATCTTCATAGGAGTAACATTTCAGTTAAACAGAAGAGTGGAGTTGAAAGGTTTAATTATTTGAATTATTGTGATGTACTCCACATACAGACCTTAATACCTTTTCATACCCAATATTTTTTGTTTTTCTGACATCAAGCATCTAAACAAGTCTTTTCTCAATAAAAATTGTAAGTACATGTCAATAAATTTCTGTTCGTTCATTCTGACTCAAGGCAGCAAGTTATCAAGAAGAATTTTAAAATCATCTTAATACTTATAAATACTTTTATTCCCATTTATTAAATACCTCTTTCATATGTGATGTCTGAGGCAGATTTGTAAAACCTTGCTTCAATACTATCTAATCTTCTGCCTACCTGCCATTGTCTAACCTGTTGCTCTCTGTGCAGCACCACAACTCAGATAAAAGTGGTTCTGATGGTATTTCTGGATATTCATTAACAGAGGAGCTGAGGCAGAATACGACATGGAAATCACTGCATCCAAAGTGCAGAGGGACAGGCAGGGCAGGGGCTGGTGGTCCAGTTTGCCATTCGATATTTTTTCATTCTTTACAAATTTTATTTTGAGTGAAATCCAAGCCTAAAGGATGAATTTTGCAGTTACGAAGTGGATGTGGCCAGAGGACCACCAGCACAGCTGGTCTCACTGAAACGAGGTACAGATGGCAGAAATGTTGCAGCAGCAATCTTACAGAATTTGGTAGGAAAATTGCACAATCTGCCTCATCAATTCACCAAGGGCATTCCTGCACACGTGGGGAAACAACTTCTCTCATGTCTGACAATTCCCAATTTGTAACTCCAGCAATAGCTTTTTACATGCGAATTAAATATTATTCTGTTGGTTTAGTGTTGCTCTATACTCATAATCAAGCGCAAGAAATAATTACACAGGGTTTTGATATGGAGTTCCCCTCATGTTTTGTGTTTTCTATTGCATCAGGACATTATTAAAGATTATATAAGAAGGTACCACCTGCTGGTACCTCTGACACAGTGGAAGAGGAGGAAGTAAGGAAAAAGCATCTTCCTGAGGTCACTGGGGTTGTAAGGGCACTACAGACATCTCTGACATTTAATCTCCCACGGGGAAATTCCCAAAGAAATGCACTTTAATACCTCAATTCTGAGCTCTTACAGCTCCAGCTCTTCCTTCCCAACTCTCTGCAGGCACACAAAGCTACACGATGTTTTAGGCAGGAAAATAACTCCACTGCAGAGCTCTTTTTTTTTTTTAATTAAAGTTTTCTACAGCTGCCTGGTGTTCCTTTGAAGGAAGTTTGTCTTGTGTGTAATATTAAGGATATTTGAAACAATATAGGAAGTATAATGCATGTCATTTCACTAGAGAATGTTAATTACAAATACACCCAATTATCTCTTAATGGAAGGAATTTCTGTTTACAAACATGGCTAATGCTGTATATTTAATACATTTAGGTTTATTCTAAACATTAATAACACCTCAATATATGAATTATTATAAGCCATTCCTACACAAAACACCACTACCTGAGTGTGACAGACCCCTCATGGTAAGACTGAAGATTCTCAGCTGATAGGAAAATGTGTTTATATGGGATCAGGCTTTTTTCTCTCCAGTTCTGTTGGGTATTTTAGGTTATCCAAGGTAAACCCTCTCTGCCTCCTGCCTGCGCTGAGTTGCAGAATTCCAAGTCCTTGTAGTAAACAATCCCTTCTCACGGCAGAGGCTCCAGGCAAAGCTGATCCAGCTCACCCCAGCGGCTTCAGCTGGGGGACTTTTGATGTCCCTTTTGCTATGATGTGTAAATATCTAAATAGAAATGCATGGATGTGTGAATATGGATTTATAAGATAGATTAGGCAAATCATTTTCTGCAATATTCCTTTCTCCCCCTCACAACCTCCCGGAGTGTGATCCTCTCACAGCTGATTTCTGAGTTCCCAGGTCTGCGGGGGCACGTTGTGACCTCAGTCACAGGGCAGGAAACACAGAGTAACTGCCCTGGAGTTAATGGAATTACTCCCCTCAGAAAAATGGAAGTGAAGAATTTTTCCCTTCTCCTTTTCAGTGGCAACTGAATTCCTCTGATCCAGTGAAGACGGGGAACTGTTTTTGATATGATTTTACACCAGGAATACAAATGCTGCGTTCCCGGCTCTGCCCAGAGCCATGAACACCAAACTAGAGTTGATAAATGTGCTGCAGAAACCAAATCCCACCTCCCACGTTCCTGCACACCAGCAGCTCAGCAGTGCCAAAGCTATCCTGACTTCTTGCAATAATTGTGCTGACGTGCTCGGAGGGCTCCCAGGGACAGGGACAGCGAGTGCTGCCCCTTGGTGTGAAGGCACTTCTGGACAGAGACAAGGTCATTGGAGATAATTCTGCTTATGAACACGGCTGCTCCTTTGAGTCAACCAATTTTCTAATTATGTGTTACTCTTCAGGTGGAATTTTGGATGTTATTTTCTTTGATATCTTTATGACTCATGCTTCAGTTGAGCAAAGCAAGCTTCAATTTGCTAATGCAAGTGTGTACAAATTTGAAACTGGTTAGGCTGGGTGTGTCTGCCTGTGGAAACACACATTTTCTTATAGTTTTCAATGAACGTTACTGGTGCAAAATTATCTGGCTACATCCTAGCTGAATTTCAGTATTTCATAGTTTGAATACCATTCTTTCAAAGTTAATTCAACTGGGTAATTGCTGAGGTTCAGAAGAGGAAAACTGTTAATTGTGAAAAAGCCTGTGAGTAAGAAGTTGCCTATCTCGATCAGGTCACAGGGGTTATACAACCAGTTGGCATCACCTCACGTCTGCTGTACACGCAGGCCAGCTTCCCTCACCCAGCCTGTGCAAAGCAGGGGACAAATGAAATGGTTTTCACTGAGAAAAATTAAGAAATCATTCTTCCCGTTCTCCTTCAGGCCGTAGCCCGTTGTTTGCAAAGCTTGGAGCGAGCCTGCTCCCTCTTCACCCTTCTGCAAGGAGCAGGGGAGCAGAGCCCCCAGCTCGCTCCTGCTGGCATGGGAACACTTCCAGCACCCCGAGCAGGGACCCTCATCCCTTCCTCGAGGATGTCGTGGCGCAGGGCAGACAAACCCAGCAGCAGGAGCAGTGCTGCTCACGGCTCTGCTCTCCCATCTGTGCTCCCACCCTGGCAGGGCAAGAGGAGCTGCTCAGCTCTGCTCCCAGCCAAACAAGGCACCAGCAAACCCCAAAGCAAGGGAAGGAAAAAGGAGGTTTGGTCCAAGCCCTCTGTGTGATCCTCCCACCCTCCCCTCCCAGCTGGTCCATTGCTGCTGTGGTCAGCACAGCATCAAAAACAAGTTCAAGGCCTCTCGAGGAATCTTACCAACACACTGGGACTTTTGGGGAAAACTGCAAAAATACAGCTTGCATTTAAATGTAGGTAACTCTCCCCGGTGCATTTCCTGGTGCTGTAGAAATCCTGATTTATCACACACCTGCAGTGTGCTGTAGGAGAAAAACAAGGCTTACGAATCAATATTTCAATGTACTAATTCACTGCTTTGCAATGCAGTTTGTTCATTATTTGTAAATGTACAAATATGCGAAAATTAATTGTACCATTTGCTTTCTCAAAATAAATATGTTTTTTCATCTACCAATCCAAATGTTTCCAAAGAACTGAGTGATTAATATCGTCTCTAAAACTGTGATTATGTCAATAAACATAAAGCAAGATATTGGACTAAGTATGACTCCAACTGTGAGTGATTTATAGTGATAAAAATACACAGATGCCATCTGTACCAACAGAAGAACTCTCGTCACAAATTTGTCTTATGGTAACACTTCTCTCTCATTTATACTGAAACGAGCACTATTTCTTTTCCAATGGCACTGACAGTAAAACATGGCCACTTTTCAAGTGAGTAACCTACCAGCAGGAGAAATACACTGAAAACTATGAATTAAACTACTTCTCTGACTCGCTCAAGGCCTCCAGGATGTATCATTGAATGCTCACCAAGTATTAAACCCAGCCTGCCAGCCTAGCTCTGCTACCTCCGTAGCTGCTTCCACATGAAGAGGTTTTTTGGGGGTAACACCCCTCACCTTTTGCAGAGAAAATCAAAACAAAAAAACCCTTAAAACCTCGACCAAGATAGCAAAAGCTTTAGGTTCAGGAGCCAGCCTAAGTCATTAGTCTGCGTGTCTGATGCTTGCCAGCATCTTTGCCAGTTCAGCATTAAGCAAGAGGGCCATGGGGTATGCACTGGGGAAACCAGGGCAGGCACTGAGCTCTCCGTGATAAATATCAGCCAGCTTCAAATGCTGACAGAGACATCAAAAGAAAAGGAGAATTTAAATAGATCTGTACCCAGACAGCTTCCAGTAGCAGCAGTTGCAGAAACAAAGATATGATACCCAAAGCATTATAAATTTCTAACCGTGCACCAGATACTGAGGGTTTGAGAGTGGCGAGGGGTCCCGTCAAAATTGTCATTTATTACCAGGTGTAATTAACCCATGGCAAGGGCAGGGGAGGGTCTGCCTGGGTCCCCCCGAGGATGCACAGCTCAGCCTCACGTTCCCAGTCCTGCCCTGACTCTGACCATCCCTGGATGTCTGGAGGAAGGGAGATTACAGACACCCACAGCCTTTCAGAAATATTTTTCCCTAGCACTGGCCTAAAGTATGTCTGCCTTGGGCTCTAAAATATGGCAAGAATGTAAATTAAAGTGCAAAGTAAAGCTGCATTTATTTCTGATTTTTGTTCTCTCACTGTGCTTCCACCCCCACTTCTGTCAGTGCTCCAACCCCGCAAAATTTCCTTTGTATCAGAAAGCCGACAGATTTAGCTCCTGAACACTTCAAGCTACTTTGCTTGCTGAAATTTAGGAAAACAGAACAGCTGTCATTCAAACATACTTCGCAAGTAGCAAGCCTGTTCACTTTCTAATGTTTACTCCCCAAAAATCAACACTTCAATGACATGTCCTACTGACATCATAAACCCCACACTCCGGTCTGACAGACGTGGAACAAACGTGTGCCAGGGCCTGGGGTTCCAGAGCTCTCACACAGCTGATGTTGGGGATATGTGGGATCACTTTTTTTTTTAACTGTTTTGAACTGCGCAGAGTTTTTTGGTGCAGTGGTCACTCTTGGTCAGGTTAGGGATCTGCCTTCCTGGAGTGAAGACTTGAGGATGATTCCACCTGGAGCAATTCACAGCACAGGCACAGCCGCAGGAATGGATAAGGAGCAACTTGCCACGAGCTGAGTGGCTGAAGCTGCTTATTTCATGTAGATTTTATGGTTCTGGTGTCCTTCAGGACCATACCGGGGTGCTACACTCAAATCCAAGATCTTTTTGCTCCTTAACAAGCTGTGAGATCAAGAAGCCTCCCCTGGGCAGTGAGTGTTTCTTCAGAGCTCACTCGTTCCTGATTTCACATCATGGTCCTCACTAAATCTTCTAAAATGAAGTGCACCAAAGCCACACATAATCCCATTTATCAGGGACTAGGACAAGACACAGTTAAATCTCAGTTTTTGATAGCTTTTCCTCTAAGAAACCAAGCAAAATGAGATTCCATAGAGCTATCACAGAAATGAAAAATACATCCGCTGACTACACACTAGACAACCCCCAGCAGTTTAGTTTCCATCATTTGAGCCTTGCTACTCATTCTAGGGGGTGGATTTTTAATTCCAACTTTGATGCTGCTCTGCTCATTAGCAGATTTTCCATAGCAGCCAAATGCCACTTATGTGCCAGCAAGACATGCAAAAGTAGGTGATCTGAAATTATTTTCCCTAATGACATTTTCTTTCTGGATGCAAATAAAAATTGTGTCTGAACGTGTATCTGTATAATGCAATTACATGGCTTGATACAAACAGACACAATCACTGCAATCCTAAACCAAATAACTGCACATGAAAATTCCATTAAAATATACTCCTGGTATTTAATATCCCTTGTTCACCTGTCAGCAACCAGCACCATGGGCATTGCTCTGCTGGTTTTTAAGTCAAAATAGGGCAGTGTTCAGTCTAAAGCAGCAAAAATTCACTCTTAGCATGCCTGACTGTGGATTTTTACTAAAGTTAATGCAAAAATCCCAGGAAGCATTAGACACTTTTCTATTAATGTGCCTATAAATATGTAGTACTAATTAAGTAGAAGTTGCATAATTTTTATTCTGCCCATGCTGCAAAATACTTTAAACGAAACTTTTTTCCTTGAGAAAAGTGACAGAACATTGCTTCAGGTAACTGCACTTATCAATACCCCCGTCCTGAGAACAGCACAGCATGAATAAATGAAAAATGTGACTGAACACTGGAAAAAAATGCTAATTTTACATTGTTATAAATCTACAGAGATAAACTGCATCCGTATACCAACAGTTTTCATACTTTTATGAATTAATTAATTTATACTTTTATGAATTAATTCATACTTTTATGAATTAATCTCCAAATTAATGGGAGAACATGTCCTAGATATCTTTGTGTCCAAGGCCAGGTTGGATTTTGCTTGGAGCACCCTGGGATAGTGGAAGGTGTCCCTGCCCAGGCCAGGATGAGCTTTAAGGTCCTTTCCAACCCAAACCATCCTGGGATTCTATGATTCCACACAGAAAGAACAGACACGTGAAAATAAATGTCACACTGTAATATGGTAATAAAACAACTCAGAGCATGAAGAATAAGCAGGGCTAACAAAGAGTTTGTTCCTGTCTTCTGGGGAAGCAGAACAAAGGTAATCATTTGATAATCCATGAAATCCCATCATGGCACTCATGGTGGGTGCCTAATTCCGTGCTGCTGACAAAAGTTTTACTGCTGGATCTCAAATTTTACTTTGTTTTACTTTGTACCACTCCCTTACCTCACAGCTCCTAAAGCCTTCACCTTCCATCCACCAGCGGACACTCCTCAGGCTTCTGCTGAAAATCTGACAATTCCCAGCTAATTGAAAGCAAAATGCCTAATCAAAGGCCGGGATGCACAGGAGGGATGGTGACACATGGCTGCCCAGCTGGGAGCGTGCCTGAGCGCCGTGGCAGCGGCTGCAGGGACAGACAGACAGCCCCATCACACACCTCCGGCAGGGCCAGGGGCTCTGGGAGGGCAGCCAAAACCCCGGCCTCAAAAACCCAATTATTGAGCAAAACCACCTGAAGGCAGTGAGAACTGTTACCCTGTTTTACAAAGGAGGTTGCTGGGAGGTTGGATGAGAACCTTCTGGAAGTGGCTGGGAAGGGATCCACGTGTTTGGTGTGAGAGGTCTGATTTTCATCCTCTGACCGGCAGGAAAAACCTCATCCCAGCGTGCAGACACTGCCACCTCCACCACCAGCCTCGGTGTAAATATCTGGCTTGTCACACTCCCTGGCAGGTTTTCTGTGAACCTTGGGCTCAGGGGGATTTGTCTCTGTCCCCGTGGGTTTGTTGGGACTGAGACCACGCAGCTTTCACCAGCGTGATGCTGTTTCCCTCAGGGTTCAATGGAAGCAAAGCTGCTGTCAGGAAATATGGCAAGGGGAGGGCAGGGAGGGATGTGGAGCTGGGTGTGGAAGTGGAGATGAGAGAATTCATAAAATTGAGGGTCCTTGTGAGTGGGAAATGGCACAGAGGGCAGGGACAGGCTGGGTGAGAGAGAAAGAGCCCTGAAACAACAGTGTCCAAAAGGGAAAACCACGTGCAGACGAATGCAGGGAGAGGGAAAAGAAAACAGAGTGTGGGCAAGGTCGGGGAGAGGATGTGCTGGATTGCTGGGACAACGAAAGGAAAAGGAAGCAGAACAGGACAGTAATAAAGAGGAGAAGGAATTGCAGCTCGGTACATCCTGGTTTGTATGAGTACACAGAAACCAGCCCTAAGAAGCTGCAAGGATGTCAGAATTTGGAATTACGTTTTAAAAATTAACCTGACCTTCCAAAGTAAATTTAAAAATAATCGCAAGGATCACATTTTTTCAAGATAAGCAAAACCCATAAAACATGCTAAAATTACTTTCATTAAAATACATATCTTAAAGTCAATATTGGTGGGATTATTTGAATTTACAGAAGCAGAATTTCTGCTTTTGGATGTATAGAACCTCCAAGTGCCTGAGTAGACACGTTCAAATTCAGTCCCGGGGCAAACGCTGAGCATCCTGGACATTTACAACACTCTTGTTTTCGGACACAAAACGTCTGAAGCGCTGCGGGAGCTGCTGGAGGCAGAGATCCATCAAATCCCGATTTCCATGGGCGACGTCAGGATGGCCGCTGGTGGGAAAGTGAGAGAACAGCTCTCTCTGCTGGTGCTTTCCTGGAAAAATAGTGCTGGAGCAGAAACACACCCAGGAAAATAAAGCACAGCCCAAGCTCCGAGATGCCCAGAGGCAGCTCCTCCTCGTCCAGCCGCAGCTCCTGCGCTCCCCGGTTCTGCTGCCGATTTGTGGCTACAAAATGACAGGATTTGGTCAAATGCTCTCAGCTGCACGAGTGCCAGCAGGCTGGATCTTGCTGGGATAAGCACCCCCCAAAGTACTTGAAAAACCAAGCGAAAAGAAACGGGATTTGTTCCGTACCTTCAGGGCAGGGAGACGATTCATTTAAAGAAACACCATCAGCACTGGTAGGGGCGGCTCTCGCCGGGATTTTCTGCTCCAAACAAGCAAAACTCCACCTCTGGATGACTGGGAGGATTCCTGCTTTGTGTTATTTTAAAAAGCGAATGAGAACAGGAGGTCAGCAACTAAACTTTATCTAAATGCTGCAAGCAGCGGCTTCTCAGGGTGAGAACACTTCGTAATCAAGATGCAGTCCAGAAGTCAAAAGCTAAACCCCAACCCCCGCCTGCTGATTTCGGTTCTCTGCTTTGCGAGAGCAGAATAGAGAGATCTGTTCACATCCTCAAGGAAGCCCAGAGACCCTGACACGGGAATTTCCAGTATTTTAGGGTTTGTTTGTGGGCGCAGAGCACAGTGAGGAGGCTCTGCAGGAGGATTTGGGATGTTCTCCATCCCTGGCAGTGTCCCAGGCCGGGCTGGACGGGGCTGGGAGCAGCCTGGGACAGGGGAAGGTGTCCCTGCCCACGGCAGCTGCTCCCCTCACACAGCCCGGTCAGAACTCACCCTTGGGAGGAGGGAGAAGAACAGAAGAAATTAGGAAAAAGCAGATTAATAGGCCTTCCTTCTTGAGCTTTTGATTTCCTTGTCATAATCAAGAATAAAACCCCATGATTTCAGTAAACGTGATTATAAACCAAGTAAACTGACTTTCAACAAAGCTTTCGTTCAAGCACATCATCACATGTTGAATTATTACATCAAATGAAATTATGCTTTCACCGATTCCAGAGTTTTGTCTACAGGGCTTTCACACTTAAATGAACTAAAAATATTGCTTAATACATTTTTTTTTAATATAAAACCATGGCAATATTTTAACAATGTTTCCATGCAAGCATTCCTGCTATAGTATTACTTTTCTTTATACGTAGCATGGAAGGAACAAAAATAGTGCAATTTTGGGGCCCTATTTCTACACAAACGATAGAGTATTTATAGGATTATTAAGGCTATAATTATCAAGAACAAAAAAGAAAGTTAAATTTTCAACTGCCATTAGTTTGTGGAATGTGAGCTCACATTGCCTACAGGTAGCACACAGAGAAATGTTTGTTTTGTGAGATCTATAAAGAGAACTCGGACTTATTTCTAAATGCTAACATTATGCAAAATTTGCATTTCTGCAAACGAAACTGGTTTTTATGTCATATCACAATAAAAATCAAGACACACATTGTGAACGAGACTTTCAGACCAATTAGGCATACAATTACGTGTGCAGGAGGCATGCACAATTGTGCAGCTAATTTGTGCATGAAATTACTTTGATTGCACATGCTAATTGGATAAATGTGTGTGCAAATGCCAGCAGCCATTGGTGCTGCAATTACCCAGTGCACACCCATAGTCATGGCAACTGCCTGCAGAAATGAGATGCAGCCTTGCACACCTCACTGGGCTTGGGATTTCAGCAGAAATCCTTTTTGTTTTCTCCTACCAGGTCTCTTGGACTCGATATTTCTGGAAATTTCATGCTTATTTCCAAAGTGGTGGACATCAGCACTGCCAAGGAATCAGACTGTTTGGTGAACAAGAAGAGGAAAAGCCAGGAGTTCTTGTCTACAGGTGCAGCACCTGGAGTCTGCCTTTAAGGGAGAAGATAAAAAATCTCCAGCAGTGTAAAACACAGCAGGAACATGGAGGTTTATTTTCCTGGCTCTCACCTGAATTAGAATTACAAAATGTACAGCTTGTGATTGTGGTGGGAATGGGAAAGGTGGGACCCCTTGGCCTCAGCCCACAGAAGGTTCTGGGCCATCACCACTGGCTCAGTTTGAGCTTTTTGTGGAGCTGTTTTCATGAACCTCCTTGTCAGTAATTTATAGAATTAATAAGTGTGAAAAACCTTCTGTCTTCTCACAGAGGCTTCCAGTGATTCCTCCAGACACAAGAACCATCCCTGTACAATTAACTGCAATGGTCACAGTATTCAATATTAAATTGAAAATAAATTCTTCCAGTGGAAAACAACGAAGTTAAAATACACATCCAGACTTACAAGTGGAGGCCCAAATCCTCAATGAATCCTTGAAAGAAACAGCTGTTTACATGATTTCTTTTGTATTTAAAGAGCTCTCTAAATATCCAGAGATACAGAAAAATGCTTTTCAATAAGAATGGGCTGTTCAAAGGAGTCTGGTGGGGTTTGAAACTCGATGGGACAAAGGTTCCATAAAGTCCTTTACAGCCCTGGAAAATCCTCATCTAAACAGATACTGAGCAGCTCAGAAAAAGCAGAAGGGTGAGGGTGAAGGTAATGCAAACTCTGTGTTATCAACCCACCAAGAGCACTAACTCAAGCACTTCCAAAGCACTCTCAGGAATGTTAAGGATTTTCCTCAGCCAGATGAGTTTATTTTGCTAACAGAAGATATGTTATTATGAGTCTATCTTAGAAATCAGTGAAACAGCTTCCTCCCTCAATTGTTGTCTGCAATTCTGGTCACACTCTGAAAAAAAAAAATGTACAGAAGAGACCAAAGGGCTCTGCAGAAGAGCAAAAGAAATGATCAAAGCTATGAAAAAAACCCCAGGAGTGCAAAATAAGACATTTTTCTTTAGTCAAGATGTGTAAGAGAAGAATGATAGATAAAATAGTGAGCATTAGGGAAAGTAAATTAAGTGATTACTCCATTTACTCTCAGAGAGTAAACATTTAAGAAAGTAAATTAAGTGATTACTCTGTTTACTCTCATAACAAAGGCAGAAAATTGAAGTATATTTAAATCTAGAAACCCCCACTCTTCTTTAAACTAAGGTATAAAAATCTGTGAAATGCATTGCCAACAGAAAGCACAAGAAACAAGGATCCTGTCAATAGGGACGTGGAGCTGCACATCTCTGTAAAAATGGCTTATATCTGTAATTGTACCAATTCACTTTTAGGAAGGTTTTAGGTCTTTTCCCCAATCTCAGAAATCCTACATCTCTCCAAGTTAATTATTTTGGTTAGAAAAGCCCCTGGTGATGCCCAGACCTGCTGCCAGCCTGGCCTGATGTGTTTCTTCAGCAGGCAGAGCTCTCTCCTCAGTCTGTCCTTGCAGGGAACCTGCCCCATCCTCCCTTTATTCCATCTCCTTAAACCCTCCTGGCTTTCCAAAATGCTTTGGGAAATAACATTATTCCTGAGCCGAGACAGAAGCGAACGTTGTAAATTGTAAGGCCTGTCCTGAGCAGGAGCTTCTTCATTTTCTATTTTCTGTCTCTTAAATATTTCTCTTTTCGAGTGGGCACAGCAGTGACACTGAGCTGAGGGTTTCACAGCAGGATGAAGATCTCTGCCTCGATGCTTAGACCTGAGTTCCAGCCACCTTCCTGGACGTTCACTCAGTTTTCCCTCCCACTTACACTTTTACTTCAACAGTTTTAGTCTCTTAACTCGTTTTGAAAAAAAACAGTTTTTACTTCTTAACTTGAGAGCTCTTCATTTCATGGGTTGTGCAGTGGTAGATCTGATCCCCAAGACACCGAAATCCCACGTGATTTTGGGCAGGTCACAGCCTCCCCGTGGAGTTTTGCTTCCCCCCAAAAACGGGGCATCAGCCGTGTTTATGAGGTTTCCAAGCGTGCACCTCCTGTGCCAAGAGCAGCGTTACAGAAACACCATCAAACTAACAAACGAGGCCGAGTATTAAACCCCATAATGTTGGGAGGAGGTGGGAGACGAGATACTTGGCTTTTGATAGCTTTTATATCATAATAAAGACGGAGGGATAGCAGTTTTGGAACTTGTTGATATGCATGGAACTCCAGAAGCTCCTGCTCTTCCTCTGCAGCGCATCCATCACGGCTATTCTCTTCCAGGACAGAGAAAAATGATTCAGCAGAAATTGAAGTTCCTCATTTCTATGCTGCAAGGGCTCGTATTCATTTCCAGGGCAGTTGAGAGCCTCAGAAGGATCGTTATTGTTAGCATGCAGCATCCCTGGCCCCCGAGGTGCCCTGCTGAGGACACTCCATCAAGGAAATCGCAGCTCTGCCGCTGCTGTAAGTGATGCCCTGCTGTCCTCACAGCCGATTGCACTGGCCCTGGGAAATGTGGCCCTTGTCACCCGGGGAATTCGGAATTTTCAGCAGTTTGCTGCCTCCAGGTGTAACACAGCTCCCCTTTTTTCTGCAGATGGCAGTGTTCTCTACGCGCAGGGGAGGAGGAGGGCTCGAAAATGGGCTCTCGCATCTCTGCCGGGAGAAAGAGCCTTTGAAAGTGTTCTGAATTCTTATACCTTTACTCCAAAATCTGTGTATTACAACGACTATCCGGTTCTAGCAGCAGGAGGAAAGAAAAATTCATTTCTCCAACAGAGCTTACAAAAAACTTGTCGGTTTTTTTGTTCTTTTTAGTATTTTTTTTTAACATTCTTCCCATGGAAATAATGTGAAAAAATAGATGCAGTTAAGATGTCACAGATCTTGTGATTATTTACAACTAGAGCTGCAGTCGTTTTTTCTTTTTAATTTTGAACTTCAAAAGTTCTTGTACAGAAAAGCCAAACCAAGCACCTGTGCTTCCAGCATTATTTTGTCAGTCAAAAAAGATCAAGAATAAGGACAATCTGAAAGGGAAATGGCATAACTGACACTGGCCAGCTGCAACCTCTATTCCCCCATTGTTTCATATTTAGAGAACTTTGTATTTCTCTCTAAGTTTCAGCCCTGAGCAATAATTTTTTACGTGTCCAGCTTCAAGTCTGACAACATTTCAGCATTTGAATTTTTTTCCTCTGGAAATACATATTAAATGGTGTAAAATGACAAAGTAGCCCTCAGAGCCAAAAGTCGTCGTCAGCAGTAGATTAAAAACTGCTAAAAATATTAATCCAATAAATGATCTAAATGCTTCTTTCTCTTACATTCCAGTTCCAGCAGCGCTGGCTCCTCTTGGTGATCTCAGTGGAAGGGCCAGAAGGAGAGGGGAGGGCTGTGTTTCAGTTTAGCTTCACTGCAGTGACTCCTGGTTCTCATTTAACATCAAATCTCTTTCAGTGCTGCTCAGGCTCTTGCACTCTTTTATGTCCATCAGCTCTTCCCCAGCCTAAGTAAAAACAGTTTATAGATTGTTGGAAAAGAGATTAAATCACCTCAGCAAACAGTTTGGGCATTTTCCCCTCAACCCCTCCAGTTTCTCCCAGGACCCCTCTGTCTGGGGGCTCTGTTCTTCTTATTACTTTGCAGTAATTTAACCAATTAAAACACAGGTCTGTAATCACTGCAGTAATATCCAAAAATTACCACACACTTTTAACTTAAGGAGCAGAAGTTAATTTTAAATGAGCTACTCTGATTTCTATAATGTAGTCATAGAATTCCAGTCTTTAACTCCAGCAGTTTGTTACTGGACTCACCTACTTTACAGCAGGGCAAAATTCAGATTTTGAGGACTTTTTGAGATAGGAAAGCCATCACTTTCCCTGGTTGCTTTCTTCACAGTTGTCAGTGAGGGGCTGACTTTGCTGGAGGTTCTGTGCTTGCGTTAAAGGGGCTTTAGCAAACAAACCTTGATCCAAGGAAGTTATTTGCACCCAAACAGTTCATCCTGTTAAGTTCTTTTTCAGATGCACAGGTGTTTCATTAGCCTGACTCACACCTGAAGCCCTTCTCTACATCCTCTAAGTTCTTCAGCACTGTTTACAATTTAAACACCAGAATTAATGAGAAAACACTGCAGAATCAAAAATTAAACCTCCCTGAGCTCGGCAGGGCGCAACCCAATTTTTATATTATTATTAAATTTATCCTACGTTGCACAGCACTGGCTGGGAGGTTCTGTTGAGTCATTTAGTGATTTCCAAAGTCACTCGGTGCCTGGACACAGTGTCCACGCTGTGGCTGGGAGCTCTTTGCCTGGGCTGCAGCAGCATTAACACATAGCTCATTATAATGGCCCTGCTCCCATTGCCAGCTGCATTACTGAGCATAATGGCCCTGTCCTTGTCAGTGCTGATTAAGCCATAATCATTTTGTCAGTGGCAAATGTTCGGAGCGGTGTTGCAATATTTATGTTACATTATTGATAAGAATATTGAAGGCATTAGACTTTCCCACCCTGGCAGCAAAGCTGCCCTTCCAAAGGTATTTCCCGTTGTTGGCTCCCGTGTGAGGGCTTGGGGCTGGTTCAGACCCATTTTACATTTTACTCTGCTCCTAATCCTCTGCTCATTTGTTGTGTTACAGCACAACCTGCACCTAAAATACACATTACACCTGTGCAAATGTCTTTATGAACATGAATTTTGAAGAGTGAGATAAAATTCATCTAATGACCCCTGTTGTCCATAATACAATGCTGACTGTCAAAAGGACTGGAATTCCCTACAAACCTTTTCTTTTCTATTCTTTGCCTGGGATTCCTGAAGTTAATCAGCCTATAAGTAATTATCACAAACCCTACTATCAAATAAAAACTAGAAATTGAGTCTGATAGAAAAAGAGCAAACACACACTTGGAAAATCCCTAATTTACAATGATGAGACTCGTAAATTATGGAAACATGGTTCCTAACATTAATTTTTCTGTGTCTATTCAGTTTTGAACAAGGTGCAAAACTGAACGGATCCCACTAAAGCTAAATTCCATAGGCTGAGCTTTTCTGGGAACAGCAGTTAAGAAGCTAAGAATGTAACAGAATATTTTTAGAAATACTGCAGGCAGGACAGGTTATGTGAAATTAGATAAGCGCAATTTGGTGAAAAGTTAGAGGAAGATTTGAAAGCATTTTATGACTAGAACAACCTTGTTCCTAAAAGGTTGCACACATTTCAAGAAAAGCTCATTGGAAACAGAGTCACCGAGCTTGTGCTAAAAGCAGAACTGTATAAAGATAAAATGGGTGCTGTAAGTGAGTTATAAATGGAACTACTACAGCATTTGTTTATGATATTCAAATGAATGTGGACAAATTTTTAAAAATTAAAATAATTCTTCATTTTATTTAAGATGTACTTTTCTTCTTTGAGCAGCTTTCCGTTTTATATCAATCCTGTTAAATTGCTGCCCCTGAAAAGGCTGTGTGTGATGGAGCAAACCTGGTGCCTCGGCTGAGAGAGAGCATTTCCACCTAGATAAAAGTCAGCAATGCATTTTAAAGGCTGAGAATTTTGTGGTATTTTCCTGAAACGTTGAAGTTTTCTTTGTCATTACGTGAATACCTCCAGAATGGCTGCTGAAAAGCAGAGTTCCCCGAATCCTCCCCAGCTGACACGAGGCATCCGTGTGTTTTCTCCTTGCCTTTGATGAACACCGAGCAGCCAACGCAGCCATCTGGTCAGGGAGAGAGAAATTGTGTAAAAATGAGATATGCGTGTGTAAATAAAAGATTGATGAATGAAGCCCTGAAAGCTGAGATGAAAGTGAAGCAGAACAGACAGGTAAATCATTCTGATACTTATGTTAGTGCTGAAATTATGTTCCTCTACTTTCTTTTTTTTTTTTTTCTTTCTGCTGACAGCAGTGCAGGTGACAAAAAATACTTTCAATTTTGCTGCTGACACAAGTGTTGGAGGTTAGCAAACTGTTTGAGTTCTGTTGCTGAGGAAGGATGCTTTAGTCAGGAGAAGCGAGAAAGTTTTGTGGCTTCATTTTTAATTACTTGGTTCTTTAGTTATGAAGCTCCAAGTTCAGCGTTACCTCTGGAGCAGCCTAGGTTGGCTTGCCAAAATTGAAGATGTGTTTGGAAAAAAAGATAAGTTCTGTATATCTTCTGGCAGAATTTTAAAGCGAGATTCCTTCCCCCCACAGGTCTCTGAATTTTCAATAAATAAAGTATTAATTTTAGCCAAAGTAAAATGGGAGTAAAATCCAAGCAATTCTTTACAGACAAGTTTCAACTAGGGGCCCATTAGACTGAAAATGCAATTAGGCTGTGTTTTTTATATGAAAATTAAGTGGACATTTTAGCAATGAACAGAAAAAGATGGTGATATGCAAAACAGCCAATAACACAAAACTAATCACTGACTGACATTACAGAAAGCTTACTGAGTACATCTACAGATACAGCACTGAGGAGAAACAACAGGTAACTCCTCCAACTTCTGAAATATCTGAAATACCCACTGCTTATTTGTTGATGCATTGGGCATTTTATAAATTTCAAGCCAGCAGCAGCCTCAGTTCACTAATATTTTGCATAACATCCATGGAACAGACTCATTTTGTAGATCAGCAGTATCAGTCTTATTTCTGAGTTTACTGAGTACCGTATCCAGTGCTTGATATTTAATGTAAACTATATAACCATGCAAATCACCACGTTTAAGAAGTCTGGCCTTCTGATTGACATTTTCGAATTCTGTGGCTATTGATTCCCTGATAGTTTAGGAGCTCCACCACGAGATGTAAAAGACTTTCCCCACCAACTTTCTGCAGAAGAACATCTGCAACTGAGCAGCTCTCAGTCCACTAAAAAAGCCACAATTTATCCTGTGTTTATCACTTCATTTGACAGCAGGTTTAGGGGTAATTTTCAAAGGCAGAAGCAGGAATTTGACACCAGCCTCTTCTCTAAATCACAGCTTAAGAGTTCATTCCTATGTGGAACGGGGAAAGAAATACTGTCCTCACAAATATATACAGGCAGTTCTAAATAAACAAAACCAAACCAAATCCATTTCAGATCTTTTTACAGTTGGGAATAGTCATTCTAGATCCCATCTAGGCATTAACATCCCTGGCAATGGAAAGTTCTTGAGTGAAAAATACTGCAGACTTCTTGACAGGGAAATGCTGGCTGTTCACCACAAAAATTACTATAGAAATCAAAGGTATAGAGTAACTTATCTCTAATTTGAGCTTGGAGGATAAAATGGGAACAATGCTTTAATCTGTGCTCCATCATTTGTTCCATAGGGAAATCAATTAACTTCTTCAATTTGTTTTTGCAAGTTATAAAACAGAGATACTAAATATCAGCCATCGTATCGAGCCAAAAATCAGAAGAGTGCTAAAGGTGGCAAAGAAGCATAATTATCATGAATCCCATGGAAAGAAAAGGGGATACTCTCCTGACATGAAAAACATTATTTCCTTTGAGAAAAGGCAAGATTAAGCAGGGATAACGTGTGAGTCCTGGCACACTATTTAATATAATATTTACTGGACGTTGCTGAAACAGAAACACAGTCACTGCCTTGAAGGACACGAGACAACAAAAGAGCCCAACAAGCTGTCCCAGCCAAACCTCAGCCCCTTCACCTGCCAGCCATGCTTGGGCATCCAAGGGTATGGGTGGAAAAGAATGGATTTTGGTAAACAGAATTCTACTTCAGTTGTATTTACATTCCAGACAACGGCAGCATCTCCGAGACACCAGTTCTTAATTCAGTCTTTGCTCCTCTCGAGTCTCACAGTTTGAGACTCCTTCATTCAAGAGGGGAAGTTTCCAGGGAGGATGTGGGCACAGGGCAAGGGAAGAGCCAAGTGAGGGTGGCTGGAGGCTGAATGAACCTCTGGGGCTCAGGCTGGAAATCCTGCAGCCAGCCAAGGCCTGGGCAAGGCTGGTGGCATCTCTTAGGCCAGCCTGGTGCTGGGGGAAGGCAGGGCCTAAAGGCAGCACAGCCCAGCACTCCCCGTGCTTCCCCCAGTGCTGTGCTCAAACACACCCTAAAAGCAGAAATCAGTGAGGAATGAAGGTGTCCTCTTCCCTTACTGGGATTTCTCTCCCCTCTGAATCAAGGAAAATAAAAATCCCCAAAGAGTCAGAACCACCAAGCTGTAGAAAAACTAAACACCGTCATCTGATGCTACACAACAGTGTCAGATAAATCTGTTTTGATGATTTTGAGCAATTGCTTTCAAAACAGAACATGGTGTTGAAAAGGAAGCCATAGGAACATATTTTACATTGAAAGGCTTTGTGAAATTATATAATCTGTAAAAACGGAGAGATTTGGCCTCTGTTTGCTTTCCTTCCGTTCCTCATGGTTATTATTGCCTCATTATACAGTCGTTTGTACAATGTTTTGGCAGACGTTCACTATTGCATAAATTAAAGTTGCTGAATCTAGTCATGCCTACAGGTCTTTATGAAAATACCAGCAACATTTTATTTGAATGTCAAAGTTTGTCAACCATTAAACTGATGGATTTTTCATTATGCAATTCAATAGAAGAAGCAATCTCCAGCCTGTATGCAGCATTACTCAGAGAAAAAACACCCATCTTGGAAAAATCCTTCCTGCTTGTTCTTTAAAGTCTCTTCACAAAGGAACTGTGCTTTAAGGCTGGCTTCAGACATTTTACTAATACAGTAGCAACAGATAAGATGCTGTAATTCAAGTCTGTGAAAGAGAATGAATTAATCCAAAAATTCCAATCCTTTAGAAACCTTCCCAAGTGGCTTTGTAAGTGCAGTGTCTGTTGGTGTCAGGAAGAAGAGGTTTAAGCCCTGCAGTGTGAAGCCCCCAGAGCCCCCAGCAGGGTCAGCACTGAGGCTCAGGCTCCAGCAGGGAACGAGCTGTTCTGGAGAGCCCAGCAGCAAGGGCAGAGAATGATTTCCTTACCTTGCTTATGTTGGTCTTCTCTGCAAAATCCCCGAGGACCACAGGACAGGAGCTCCAGGCTCCCTTGTACCCCTCTGAACGCCACAGGATTCTGCAGCTCACCTCCAGAGCTGCATGTCCTTGTCCCAGAGCAGGATGAGCTGCTCGGTGCTGGAGTGTCCCAAGTGCCCCGTGCCCCTGGCAGTGCCCAGCTGTGGCCAGAGAAAAGCGCCCAGAGCTGCAAAGCTTCAAGCAGGAATTACTGCAGCACCTCTCAAATGTTACCCTCCTCACCAAGCACTCCCCGTGTGCACACAAAGGAGGAGGGCTCCAGTAGAATTTACATTTTTCTTTACTTTCTCTTACTTCCCACTTATTACTCCAGTATTGTTCTTGGCCTGGCACCATTAAACCTCCTTGGTGATGCTTGACTCAAAGATTAAAGAGAGCAAAGCACGTAATAAAAACACCCATGGAATTAAACTGGGACACGTTACAAAGTTTACAAAATGAGGCTTATAAATACACAGAACTCAAGCTGCAAAAAGGTGAATTAAAATAAGAATGTGCATGATCTGGTCACTGAATATAAACTGCATTTACAAGTTAAGGACTTAAGGACAGCAGTGAAATATTATCCAAAACAGGGCTGTGCTTACTGAGTCTTGTGACAGGTATCCAACTCACTGCTTTTATTTGGAAATCTCCCTAGAAAAGATGATTTATGCAAATAACATTTTACAAATACTTAGGGAAATGCCGTGAATAAAGAAATCCATCGAATTCATTATCCCTACTAAAGGGATTACATGGAGTACAAAATCCAGCAGTTATTTTACACTTTATAACCACAAATAAAGCACGTCCATATTTTTGGTAAGAAACTGAGAGGTGAAATGCTCTCTAATTACTTGATTTCTAAGCAGTAACACAGAATAAAATTTGGACAAGATTCCAATTACTTAAATTCTGTGTTCCAATTCTCTTCAAGGATAATATTTCAAACTTTTGTTCGGAGTTTTCTGAGATTCTTGCTTAGTTGGGTCTATTTCTTTTTTCTTTTCCCCCTCAAAGGAAAGGATGACTTAGACTCAACCGAAAAAATAATAATTAAAAACCCCCATGTTTAGTGCATGCAACAGCATTTTTCAGACTCACTGGACCATGGACAATGAAACTGAAAGCTAATGTCAGGTTAGAGTAAGTTTATTTTTAATTTAATAGCACAGTCAGAAGCACTTCACTACAAAAAGTTATGACTTTCATTATGTCTATAAATAGGCAACCTACTGAATTACCAAATAGAATGTTAATGACATTAGCATTAAGTCCTAATTAAACAATGAAGCAATATGCATTACAATCTGCCAGCAAAATATGCATAATCAGAAAAAGATTTCAAGAAATAAGGATAATTTGGTTATTTTTATTAAGCAGTAAACAAAGAGTTTGTGCTGATTGGTGAAACCTCACTTGAGAAGCATGGGAAATGTCAGGGATGGAAGAAGGGACTGAATAACAAAATATCTGCTATCCCAGGCACGTTATGAGAGCTACACTGGATTTTTCCTCAGATCATTTGTCCCTCTACTCAAATATTCCTGCTATCCATTTTTACAGTTATCATTACCACTGTTCATTTTCTTTCTCAAATACATTTACTGTTATATTTCATTGACCTCTCAAAAGGCTTCAGAAAATATCTGTCACCGTTTTACACCTTTGTGCTACAGCATTAAAGGGAAATGACTCAACCACGTTCAGTGAGGAAAGCAGTGCCAGAGCCAAAAAAATAAATCCATTTTTCTGGAGTTCCAAGTGGATTCACAACCCAGGGCTGGTGAGTCCTGCTCAGTCCCCCTCATGACACTCGTGCCCGTGTTTTCAGACCTGTGCATGTCAAGTGATGCCTCAGCAGACAGGAATATCCTGACAATGCAACTGAGAGGGCTGCTGGCTTTTACCACGCTCATATTTTCACTTCAGAATCAGACTGAGAGTCTGGCAAGGAATCAAATGTTTCCTGGCTTAAAACTTCCATGGAAAGAAAATACATCTTGTACAAGTGTCACCAAAATAAGTCATCTTACAGTGGCTTCCTTAATAGTAGATTTTTTTCTATTTTTCATAAAGCCATTTTTTCTGTCTTAAAAATGTCTGATGTGATTTTAAAAATGGTGTATTCAATATTATGTATTATTTCAGCATCCAAATATGGAGCAGGAAAATACCCCATGACTTAAGCTAATAAGTTGCTGCAAGAATCCCATAGTGGATTCTCCCTGGATAATCTACAGCCTAAAAATGATTCACTGAAGGTACTTAGCTGGGGCTTACACAAATTCTGCACAAGAAAAAAAGGCTGAATTCACTGGATAATTTACTCACAACAAAGGAATCAACCATGACTTGCAGTGACTTTCACGCTAGGGAGAAGTTCCCAGAGCAGGGAACTGTTTGGTTGTGTTGGGCTGACAGCTGGTCTCTCATCGTGATTAAATGGCTTTTCCTTGGGTGAGCTCCAGAAATACGCTGGGTTTGAGGCAGAGTAGATGCAGAATTCCACATTAGCCATCGCAGAGTTTCTTATGCACACAGAGTCTAAAACAGCCCAGGAGGGTTTGGATCTGGGATTTTTTATATTTTGGTTTTTCAGAGAAGACTCTTGTGTCCTTTCTCAGACTCGAATTTCCAGTGATTAAAAACTCGTTCCCCACTCTGGACATGCAGCTCAGGTAAAACCACCAGCTCAGCAGCAAAACCCACACTGGTTTTATGGCCTGGGAACTGGTTTTGAGGTGCCAGTGAGCTGGAGACTGGCACAGCATCACCCAGGTGTTTTACCACCACTGACCTCAGCTCCAGGATGGAGCCAACAGCTGCTCCCAACAGAGCAGCACTTCCCAGAGCAGCTTCATGCTCACCTCAAAAGGAGCCAGACAGAGCTCACGGGAGAAGCTTCCTGAAGCTGGAGCAGCACAAAAGCACCTCTAAAAGCCAAAGGTGCATTTTTCTGACACCAGCTGCTGTCATGGCAGCAGAGAAGCCTCCTCTGATGGGGAGTCCATAGGCTTGGCCTGCCCCACTTCCTAAAGGCTTAACCCTACAGAATGTAGGACCAGCACTAAGGCCTTCTCCAGAGACCCAAATACACAATGAATGACAGGAAACCACTTCAGAAGGAAGTACGAGACCCTGAAAATCTCCATCTAAAAGTGTGGGTGTTCTGAGACTTCCTGAATTGTTTAGTCAAATCCATCCGGGTCTGATATACACTCAGGTTGATACTTTCCATCTCTTTTGTCAATGTATGCAAGTAGTGTAAAATAAATTGTCTGTTGGAATTGTGACAGGAAGACTATTTTCTATTAAAGTCCCCTCTGATCAGAACTCTCATGCAGTCAACAACTGCATCTTCCTGATACTTCCCTGTCAACTTTCTAAATCTCAGATGTCAGTGAGATTTACAACATTCCTGCTGGGCTCCCCAGCCAGATTTTGAAGAACCATTCACTCTTACAAACAGGAACTGGCAGCCTGTAAATAAACATAATGCTGGAATTGCTAATAAGCTCTATTTCCACCACGAGTTGTTTTGCTGCTGGAGATGAGGCTGACAACATGAATTCCACATGGCTGACCATTTCCTCCCACTCACCTCTGCAGCTCAAAGAATCCCTCTATGGCAACTTCTCATCACATTAAAAAAGTTCTTGAAATCATCCACCCAAGCTAAGATTTCCATCTGATCATTGCAGCAAGCTTACTGCAACTGCTCTGCCACCTAAACTCTCCCACATATTTTTGACAATTCTGGCAACACAGGTAATTCTAACTTTTGGACATTCTACAGTGGTTGGTTTCTGCAAAAGTTTAAGTGATAAACTTTCATGAATTAATGATTTTGTCATATATACACACAATAGAGAAAAATTGTTAGGAACTGTAGACACACACACACACACAGATCAATTGTTTCAGGATGTCATCTCAGCAAATTGCTCCCCTTGTTGGACAATCAGCATTAATGGCAGGCACAAAATTCTCAGAAATTATTAAAAAAGGACATGAACAGAAGACAACCCACCAGAATCTGCAGAGCTTAGTGACAATTAATGGCTGAGAGAGCACTCACTATGGCAGAAAAGCCAGGTTTAAATAATCTCTGGAGCAGTTTAGGGTAGCTCCACACCAGACTTTTTACATCCAAGGGATGACTTGCTACTGATATAAAATCACTACACAAGTAAAACCCAAACGTGTGCTGCAGGCATTATATAAAATATCTACAGCAATAACCGAGCAACAACATACAAATTACAGAATGAATAAACTTATCCACAGATAAAAAAAAATTCTCATTTCTACTGCCAAGGTACTGAAGCACATATATGAGTGTTGAGGAAATTAATTTTATCCTTTCTTCCAAAGAGATTATGGATTGTAAGTGACCCAGTCTCTTATTGTGTGAAAACAGAACATTAATACTTCTGACTTGTCATTAATCAATACATCACTAGCAAATTAGTCTTGAAATTAAGCTGTTGCAACTCACACTGCTGATGCAAAAAGATTTAGAGAGAAGAGAGGCGGGGCTGAAATAAAATGAGATCCAAACCAAGGAGCTGTGCAACCTGCCCAGTATTGGAATGGGAAACTGCATTTCCCAGCTACATAAAGAGAATCACTGGGGGAACTCCGAAGAGATTCAGTCTATGGAAAATATAAAATACAGCATAAAAGAGAAAATCCTGAAAATTGCCCAAATCCTCTCCAGAGCATTCCAGTGAAACACCACATGCCCCAGCCCATTTCCACACGGGAGCTGGCAGTGCCTGGGTGTTTCTGAATCAGCAAGTCCAACACGCAGGTATTTTGTTTCAGGGGTCAATTTTCCCATTGATGCAAGGAGGATTTACACATGCAAGTCCCATTAACATTAACAGGAGTTGCCCACATAAATCCCCCTGCAATGATGGGAGAAAAGACCCCATAGTCTGCAAAGATCCAAGTTCTAATGATTACCTGTCAAATGGCCCTAAGCATCATCACCACCAGAAAAAGCAGACGAAGCAGCTTCCTGGCTGGAAATGCCTCCAAAGGAGCAGTAACCACCTGCAGTCCCACAGCCCAGGCAATGCCATAGATGGGAAAATGGCATAAAACGCACTCTTTGAATATTAAGGGTTAATCCAATTAACCAACTTAAAAAGAAAGTACTCATTAAAAAAGGAATTCAAACATATCAAAGCACTCCTTAGGAAAAAAAAGGTGTGAATATTGTATGAGCTCCAAGGTGCTTGAAGGATAATACAGCTACTTGTTTAAAAATTCAATTAACCTTATCTTTCTTTAACTTGATTTATTAATAATCCTACAGATAAATTGCCAGTTTTTAAAAAGTCATGTTATCTTTTGAATACATCCTGTATGACAAGCCTTAAAAACGACTTCAAATAAGCCTAACCCTCGCTTTGCATGCTTACATCATTTAAAGAAAGAACAAAATGCAGTTCAGAGCGTGATTTCTGTAAAATACCAAGATCAACAGTCTGATCCGCTGCTCCTGCAAGTGAGCTATTGGGTACTCAAGTACCATAGGAAAAACATTTAATGTTTCCATTCACCCCATGAAAGAGACATGAAAACAGTTTTTAAGCAATCAATGTAGTGTAAAGTCATAGCCTCCAACTTGTACATCATTCCATCGGATCTCAAATCAAATTTGCACTATTTCCAAACCTGGCTTCACACGGACACAGAGCACTCAGATATGAATTGATATAAACTTCATTACACAGGTACCCATATTGGCAATTACAGGTGTCCTCGTGCTGGAAGCAGCCAAGAGAATTGTCAGGAAATCCCAGCTAAAAAGGAACTGTTTTCCTTTGAAAAAAAAGGTGAAAGAAAACACAGGACAATGCACTTGCAAGCAAACCTTTAATTTTCACCAAGCGATTTCCTTGTAAACACAGATGAGAGATTCAACTGTGATCCCTGTTCTGAGAGACACACAGGGACAGGTCCCTCCACTTAGCTCTTTTACAGATCTGGAGATGTTAAATACAACCACCACACACTCATGCTTTCCAATACACAGAGAAATTACAGCTAAATGAAGAGGCAGCCTGCTTATTAATATATATATTTATATATATAAATATCTGCTCAACCACAAGCATCCAGAGGTTACGGGTGTTGAACATTGGGAATATTCCAGCCACGTGTTTTTCTGAGGATGCTGGGATTGTGCACACACAGACACACAGGTACTGGTACCTATCCAACAAAGGGTGCAAACACCAACCCTGAAATGCAAACCGGACAGCGGACATGATGCAGGACAAAGAGAACAGGATCAGTTATGCTGTAAAAAAATAAATAAATTCCCCTTTCTGGCCTGGAGCCAGGTTCAGGGCAGGCACGGGCACCACGGGACTGTACAGAAGCCTGGCTGTGGCATGGCCAGGCAGAGCTCAATATCCATGACTCAATGGCATTTTTTATTTACTTACAGTATTTAAGCACTGCTGGAACCGTCTCTACCTTCATGAAGAAGTTTAAACCCCAACTCTAGAGATACTACTGATCTACTGGGTGTGCATTTTAAAGTAAATCTTTAAGTACATGATAAATACTTTTCATATCTGATTTCAAGCATGGTTCAGAAGAAGTGCAAGTTTAACGTGGTCATTTACAACAGCTTTCTCATTTTGTAGTTTTTTCATACAAACTAGGTTTATAAATAGTTCCATAAATTTTATTGTATAAATGCTTCATGATTTATCATTACAAAATGCATAGTTTACAGCTACCACACTAATTTTAACCCTATTAACTGGGATCAATACAAACCTTTGGAATTATCAGTTGAACCTTCTCCCCACCACAAACTCCCTCAGTTAATGGTCATTTAAACATCTCAGACCCCAAACTTCAAAGAGTAACTACAGGCTTACTAAAGGCCCAAACAGTGCAACAAATCCAGGGAGACTAATAACAGGAATACTCCATTTATGACTTTTGGGTTTTGTTGGGAAATCTGGCATTAAGTTTAAATTGTGCCATTTTCCTGACTCCAGTAAATGAAGTCACTGGTGAAAATGTGTAATCTGTTAGGTCTTATTAGAAGAACTGAATGTAAAATAGTTCCATGTGAGGAACATCTTCTGGGTTATATTTCCTACTTGATTATGGCACCAGTTTCAAAACCATACAATAAAACAACCCCAGAACTGTCAGTATTATTGCCTTCAAATTCCATTCATAAGCCCACTGTGAAGGACAGATGGTGAGCCCCACCTTCAGCTGTTTAATTAGCAGAGATCCAAGGATTTTTAGTAGAAGATCATCTTCTAACTGTTAAACAAACTTGCACTTTTTTCTTTTGCTTAGTTTTGACTTGTTGCCCCTTTAAAAGACGGAGGATTCTTTCCAAGATGTAAAACAAAACCAAATCATCTCAATAAATCACGAATCCTATTTTAGCACTTTAAATTCAGATGCTTCATTCCGTATTTTTTTGTTCAGCTATAAACCCCACTGGATCTGATGGACCTATGACTGCTTAGAAGTGCCTCAGCTATCAATGAAACCACTTAAAAAAGATGATTCAAGCTAAGGAAAGTAAGGCAATGGCAAGTAACACATCTCTGGGGGTTTTAAACCTCTTTTTCTTAGCCTTCCTCCCTTATTGTCCTAGTTTGGGTCAACCTTCTCTTCTACTAAGAGAACACTGTTCATTCATTCATTCATTCATTCTTCCTTTGTAACAGCAGCACCACCTCCACTACTGCTCTCCTCAGCTGAGGATTCAGGCTTTGTCTCTGGTGAATTATTCAATCCAGACTCTTCTGGCTCAATCTCATCTTCATCATAAATAATATCTTCTGGATTCGGTGGTGGGGGGCAAAATTCCTCTGCTGGAAACATTTCTCGGAAAATAGTCTCAGCCTATTCAGGAAAAAGAAGAATAACACAAACTTTACCTTGAAATGTAACACCTCGAGGCAATATTTTACAGATATTTAAGATTAAGCTCCGTTCTTTCAAATCAGTAGTGATTTAGTACTTTGACAGTATTGTAAACACATGGGAAATCCATTCCTTCTAGCAGACCTCGAAAGGGAAAAAGCAATTTATCTTTTTACATTGTTCTACTAGGAAGTCACAGCATGGAGCTTTGTAAAAAATGCTGGTCATTCTCTGCTGTACTGAGAACAAGGAAGAGGATTTTTTTTGGAAGCCAGCTGATTGCTTGCATGATAAAACTATCCCTAGCTGCAGTCCAAGGCAAAGCATGGGAAAGATCCTGGCTCTTTCCAAAAAGTAAGATCCATTTCACTTAACAAGGAAACCCAGGGAACTGTACATGTGTACAATCTATATCGTGGCTATATGGGTTTCCTTCTTAAATGGAAAAATTGCAAAAAAAGTCAATTTCTCCTTTTCTGAACAGCTTAAACATAGCTCACCTGAGAATTATTCTCACCTAGTGGAATATTACCACTGAAAATATATCCAAATACATTTGTGGTTTATTAAAAAGTCATGTCTATAATTCCAAGGTATTACACACACAGACCTGTGTGCACACAGAACTGTATGAGTGAAAAGAACTGTACTTTAGATAAAAAGACAGATCTAGTTCAAGGAACGAATTTACAATGGCACTTGCTCTTCATGCCATCAAAGTTTAGAAATTAAATACACACAAGAAGTTTTTTGGTCACTGCAACAGAAGGTATTAAAAAGAAACAATTTTTTGGAACACCAGTGTGGTTGTTATTACAACATGGGCAATACAACTACAAAATCTGGGAGAAAAAACAACCAAAGTAATACAATCTTAGGATTCCAGAGAACCAGGTATTTTATACAAACAAAGGAGGCCAAAAATCCTTTAAAACCCCACAAGAATGCAAGAAGCTCTATTAACTAGTGTTAAAAACTTTTCCATGTGCAAATAACCCGTCTATGAGGTTATCCTATAAATAAATTCAAAATAAAAAAAGCCTGAGACTTTGGGAACTTATTTACTGAATCCACATGCCCTCCACATTTCCATCAAGGCTTCCTTTTCCAAGTCCTTAAGCTTCCAAGGCAAACACAGACACCTGAGGCAGATCTTGGGTCTGGGTTGGGTTTCCAAGAAGGCAGAGAAATATGCCCTGTGCATTTGTCTGCTCAGTGACCTATCCCCAGAGGCAGCCTGTGACGAGAGCTCCCACACAGGCAGGAATGCATTTAATCTTGATATTCCTCCTGCTCCAGGCCCTGCCCTGCCACGCTGACAGGGCTCACTCAGTGCCACCTGAAAAGGCCATTACACCACGTGGAGCCCTGGACAAGAGGGAATTGTTTGCAGATGAATCCATCCCTGAGCTTGTACCCAAGAGCTTTCTGGGACGAACTCCACTGCCCACCAGCACTGGGTTTCCATCAGCAGCATGTGGATGCAGCACTCCATTATTAACTGCTTAAACAGCCCTGTCTACTCTCAGTTCAATTTCATTTTTCATTCTCCTTCCTGAATTTTACTCTTCCATACCCATGCAAAACTGTTTACAACTTTTTATATTAGTATAGGAAAAATGGACAATTCTGTTCTCTACTTCAAAACCATGGTTTTGTCATTTGCAAGCCTTGCCTAGTAAGTGTGGAGAGCAAGGAGGTACAACATCCTAAAAAGCTGGGGTTTACCTTCTTGAAGGCAAGAGAAAAACTTTTAATTTCAAGTCTGCACTCGTCCTTGCTACTCCAAAAATACACTTCAACTATTATTGTATTTAATAGAATACAGAGGGAAGATGTCATATTCTGAACTAAATATACGACAAATTAGAGCAAACATTTCCTATGCAGTTCTCAACAATTATTCAGCCCAATCAGTCAGCAAATATCCACTCCAAAAATGGTCAAACAATTACAAGGTTGAACATGGGAAGAAATTCTCACAGGAGCAATATGGGAAGAATGTTGTGTAGGACATCATGACACTGATGATAACTGAACAATTTAATGGTATAGAGCACTTCCAGGTCTACCAATTTTTAAAGTTAACCTTACCCAGCTGAAGCAATATACAGAATAAACAATACTAATTTAATAACTCTTTCATTATAACACTTTGACATTTAAAGTAATCAAGGTAGACAATAGTTCCTTCAATATTTAGTAGTACCAGCTGAGAAGTGTGTGTCCAATTGAATCCATCATTAGGACACAGGCATGTAAAGCCCTTGCACAGAAACACCAACAGCTGAAGTCGACTAAAACTCAATTCTGTTCCTGTTTGACTGCATCCCAGCTTGTGGATAAACTGTGTGGGCTTTCACAGCAACTTTTACAAGGGATCACTACCAAACTACCAACACTCGATGAACTCTGAAATCCTTCCAGATATAGAAAATAAACAGGTTAAAGGACAAATATTGGCCCGACAGTTTTAGTACACCCTCTCATGACCATGAAGATGCCTCAGAAGTCTGAAATATGTCAGGGAATATATTACTTTAGCTCATAATAATTCATGTCAGGCTGCAGCAGTGAAAACACAGAAAACTGGAAGCCAGATGCTTTAGCAGATCCACACATAGAGAGTTTGAAAGGATCATAAATGGCATCTTCATTTCATTTAGCCTATCCTCAGGGCAAGTAAATGCAACCATCAGCATTAATTCAGTATCACACCAGGAACTGAACACAGAATTACAATAAAACAAGAGTGCAGTAATTTGTGTACGAGGTGTAGATGGAGAGTTGTCTCTAAGAGCTGTGGTCTTGCCTTCCCAGTAATGTATCAGCAGGGCAATCACACAGCATGACAATCAGAATTCAGCAATACTGATGGTAATGAAGAAATAAATCACAGCAAGTAGCACTAAAACACTAATCCCAAAATGATCAGAGAAATCAGATATAATTTTCCAAGCCATCTTCAAGACTAATACACACACAGGGTTTTTTTAAACTGTTCTGATCCATGAGTTTGCAAATATCTCCTGTTCGGAGATTGCCATCCCATTCCTAGGAGGATGAGAGTGATTTGGGAGTGGGACACACACCAACTTACAGCTATTTCCCTCCTCCACTTGTCTACAAGGCCCCTGCATGGTGGGACTTCTGCTCCATCTTCAGCCTATTCTTCACTTTGCTATTCTTCACGTTTACACTGAAATACTTTCCACTTTAACTTGTGACCATTTGTTTCAAAATTTGAATCAGGTTCAAAAAAACGCAGCCTCTCTCTATTTTTGTCTAAAAGGCAGTGATTTCGGCTCTTGATGGTTCCTCCTCTAAGATTTGCTTAGCATCTCTCTCACTGATGGCCAACAGATTGAACACAAAGGCTGAACTGCAGCACCTAGAATATTTAAACAGGGCCTGATACATCCCATCATTGTTCATTGGTAAGAAAAAAAGCTCTTGAGGGAAGACAAACCTGAATGTTAGAAAAGGTGGCTATCAGAATCAGAAATAGGTGGGGTTTCAGTGTATTTAATCAGTTTTTAACATACCCTGTTTTAAACAACAATTTGAAAAAATCAGATTTAGAAACTAACTCATTTACAACTTAAAACTGCTACCATAATAATTGTCTGGCATTATTTTTTGTCTTTACAGTTCTTTATCCCTCTGGGAGGCAAATTATTGCCTTGTAAAGCAAAATGAAGGATACTATTAGCCCTTAATGACACTGTTCTGACCCTGCAGTTCAGGCTATGTCAGCCTTTCCACTTCAAAATCTTATTTTTAAGAGGTTTACGACTTAGTCATAAAAATCCTGCAACTGGTGAGAAGATGGCATGCACACTGTCTGAACATGGCCATTAAAAACACAGCTTTAAAAACGCCTAGTGACACTTAATCCTCCAAAGCTGGGAAGTGCTCTCTCTCTGAAAGTGCCCTGACACCACAGGGGCTGCTGGGGTAGATCTGCCTCAGAATTTGTACCTTATCCAGGGAATCTCTGAAGAGAAAATTCTGTATTACAGTGATACCAGGGCAAAGAGAAGGTAAACTGAGGCAGGAGGCCTAATCTACCACATTAGTAATTGTGTTGGGTTTTTCCCCAACAAGCTTTAGGTTTGGGACTATGTCCTGCAAGTATTAAACTTCTTTGGCGATCCTTCCCACTTGAGCTGCAGACAGGATTTTCTGGCTTTGATTCGTACTGTACTTCCTCCTTTTCCTTCCAGGTGATAGACTGTGGCTATTTCCTGATCTCCCCATCTACCTAGTTTTATAATTTTGCAGAGTTATCACGTATATTTTTGCATAAAGCAGGATAACCCAGACTGTTTTGGACTTATGTCTTTAAAATTAAAGTTCTGCAACCAAAATGTGCTCTGCCCAACCTGTTTGACAGCACAGTCGTTTCCTAAAGCAGAGTCTGGCCCAGAGCAGACATAAACGTTGGAGGGCAAGCCTGCATAGGAGCTCTTCTCAACTCCTGAAGAATCTCTCATGTTGAAGTAGACTGCCCAGAGGACTCTGGGTTTCTCCAGTTCTTCATTTCCAGTTTCTGAAAAGGAAAAGGAGCGTTTGCAGTAATCAGCGTTGTTGTGTGATAAGGTAAATGTGTAATATAGCACACTGGAAATCAAACTTTTACCATGGAATTACTGTAATAAAGTATTTTTGTTCTTCAGAAAGCCAATTATTTAACTTTCTGAGATTCCCCTTCATCATTCTTTCCCTTTCCTTTCCAAGCACAGCTATGCAAACTCTGCACACTCTACACCACACCAGCAGCAGCTATCACTACGAGCACCCTACCAAGAAGCCTGGTCTAAATTTAACACCTCTCACATTATCTCCTCCACTGGGGATAAACTCCCAGAGCACATGACAGACTGAGCAAGTCCTCCCTGGGCTCTGCCAACTCGCAGGCATTGCATTCTCTGCGCACAGATATTTCTGATGTGTCATTTCTTCCCCTCTCGTTTCATACTTTGTACGCAAAATCTGCAACTGTGGCAGTTACAGTTAACTGTGACTGCTAAATGAAAATAAATGACTGATTTGTATTTAGCTGCATTTACAGAGGGTTGTACTGTGCTGCAATACTCATCGTGAATACAGAATTATCACAAACTCAACTTCCTTGCTCATAATCTGTCCCTTCCTGCAGTACTTTACACGTTCCTATGATCCCTCTGCACAAGGCAGAAAAACCTCTGGGAAGATGAAGGTCGCTTTTCCACAGTGCACAGTGCAAGGGAGGAATACACAGCACAGATTCTGAGCTTAATAGATACTATTTGTTTGGAATATTTGCTGTCCCCTTTCCTGTATTTTACCTCCTCTAAAATAAATGAAGCTTGTAAAAGACCTTGTGAGATTTACCTCTTTCCAAGGAAGAAACTTCTTAATAACTACGGCATTCAAAACAGTATTTTAAAGCAGCTGAATTACAAAAAAAGAGATAAATCTATGCTATTTCTTCAGTATCTTTTTATAACCGTCAAATAGTTGAAAAAAAATAGGTGCTACCCATACTGAACAGTTTGAAATATAAATTAAATTCATCAGCCTGTGAAAGTCTCAGCCTTAATACAGGGCAAGATGCTCTTTAATATATTTAAAAGTTCACATTGCTCATAAAAGTTACTTCTTCCTCATTTAGGCAGGAAAATGAATGGAGTCCTCTTCTCCAGGTGACTTTGCCTCTTTGACCTGCCATGGCCCAGTGCTCACTTTATCTGGTGATTCATTTTCAATAACTCCAACAGTATTTGTTCTGACATTTTAATTAAAATACGACCACTACCTCATCCTGATGATAAAAAGGCCTATGTGTCAGGGAAAACTGGCTTTTCAGTGCCTCAGTGCACCTGAGGACCCCTATGATCACAGAGTTCCTACAGAAGAATTTCAGTCAGCTTCTAAACAATCTATCATTTCGAAACTGGATCACTTTAAACATTAAGATTAATGCTACCCCTCCCCAAATGATTAGAAGACACTGAGCTGATCATCTCTTCACCAGGTCTTTGAAACATACGGCACTGACTTGAAAATTGAAGACAGAAGTTAAATATTAAAAGCTGAAAACTAGCAGGCTTTAAATTAACAAATATACAAATGAGGAATGTTTGCAACTCTCCAGTCTAATAAAGTTTTCTATTTACAAACCCAAGTTGTTTTCTACGTATCACAAGCAAACCAATCATGAATATTATAAAGGACTCCCACATCTTAGTAACTTGCATTTATACCAAGAAAACCCCTGCCACTGAGAGCTGAGCATTGTTTTCTCTCAGAAGAACTGTGATTTACTGCCTTGCACTGTATTTAAACTGCTTTTGCCAGGGTTAGAGCACAGCAGCATCTCCCATATGCACACTCCCTACTCTGTGAGCATCTACCACAAATACGGTTACATTCAAAATCTCAGGATTAAATTTCCAAAACTTGTGTGGAATTAGCCCAAGTATTTCAGGAACAATTTCCTTCTAGGCAGCAACTGCTCCATCAGCAGCTGCTTTCCTCTGAGGTCTGGAATTGTCCATCTCAAGGCCAAAGTTCATAAAAGCAGCCAGCAAGGCTTCCTTGAACTTAGGGCCAAGTAGTTCATTACTGGAAATTTAATCTTTGTGATAACAATATAGAACAACTTAATGCTTCCACTGCTTACAGCAGAATCCAATTTCAATTCAAACAGCAAGCAAGGAAACACTTGAAGACAAGAGGCTGAGCAACAACCTGAGAAAAAGAGGCAAAACCAAGCCAAGCAGCTTCCAGCACACGCGGCAGCTGGAGGAGAGAGGCACATCATTCACTTTTGGGGTTTTTTTTGATAACTTTTGTAAGGGATACCCAGGTGACAGAAATCACTGCACAAAGGACAGCGTAAAAAAACAGCTGCACAAATATTTCATTTCACTACTGCACCTTTCAAGGATGTGCTGAACAGCAAATATGTTTCATGGAAAAAAGAAAGTGTGAAAATTAAAAAGGTCTCAGACATTTACGGTCATGTCCTTGGATACTGAAGTTAAACCACAGCTGAAGAAGGCAGTAACAGATACTTTAGTACAAGAGTAAATTATATTTATGTAAAATAATACCATAATACCTAATTTATTTATTTTTACCTTTTTCTGTATTTAGACTGAATAACTTCTGTACAACAGGCTCTAAATCTTCCCTTGCAGTTTTAGTTGATGGACAGGTTAAATGGACTAAATCTGGGAAAAGAGAACACAAACTGATTCCAACCACCAATACACAGATAGATAAACAACATTTACAATTTTTATAAGGCACAGCAGGCTTTTAGAAATCACAATTCTTCATAAAATCACTTCCTTTAAGCCAGGGAAGTGCTGTACTATGGACAGAGGAATTCTCTGGAAACACCTCAGGGTTCTCTAAGTTACTTCTGTGATGTACACTATGACTGTGCAACCCCTTGTACAACATTTTATTCAACCACTTCTCAGATGGGAGGATTACTGACCTGTTCCTTTATTTTCCTATTTTGCAGACTCCTGCAGTTGCTGCCTCCTTAGGCAACCCCTTGATGCAGTTCATGACCCTTTTGTGTCCCTCTGGCCTCTGCTCAGATCCAGAACCAGCTGCTTTACCCCACCTGATTTTCCAGGCAGTAATTCCCAGATTGAAAAGCCTCACCTCAAAGCTTTTCATAAAACCACCTTCCTGGACTCATTTGCTCCTGGAAACTTCTCACCAGAGAAGTGTCCATCAGAGAATCACGAAGGAATTTAATCTAACTTTGTACAAAGTTTAAACCTATTTTTTCTTCATTACTGTAAATTTCTGATCCATTTAAAAGCAATGCAGAGCTCTGGTATTATTTTAAATCTAGATGACATTTTTCTCTCTTCTCTCTGAAGGCTGGCTGTGTTTATTGTCATTATTTTCCAGTGCATCACACAGATCTTGACCCTGGTTCCATGAGGAACAGAAATTTAACCCTTCATGCTCCTCTGCTTTCAGGTTGCACACACAGAAATTCTATTCAAACATTAATATTCATTTTTCTATTCAACCCAAACCAAACCTTCTGTCTGAAGGAATATGTACTAAAATAAGGAAAAGGGTGGTGATAATCAAAGTCTCCCCCTAACCTTAACTAGATGCTTCCAATCCCAAACACTGTAATACAATCTCTTCTTTCCTCAAAAAACCCAGCTATAAATCACTGAAGTTCACATCATTTACTTTCTATAAAATCTTTTTTATTATCTTTAAGGTTATGGTTATGAGTCACAGTCATCAGTATATATTTTGATTATATTTGATTTACTCAGGTATAACTGCATTAGTTACAGTGGTTGCCAACATTTGTCTTCAAGTAATTCTCCCAGCAAGAAGAACGATGAGTTCAGCTCCTGATTTCATCATTACAGTCTCCGTTTTTAGGGCAAGTGAAGGAGTTTGGTTCCACTCAAGTGGCAATACAGATGATGTGCCTGTCATTTGTGCAGTGTGATCAAAGAGTAGATGTATTTGTACACTTATCTTAAATAATTGTTCCAAGGAGAAATCAGTCAGGTTAAAACCCATTTACAGATAATGATGCAAAAGTTTTTTTAAAAAATTATGAAATATGTCCCATAACTGGAACTCAGATATGCCTAATATAGAACTTTATTATTTCAATATATGAAGACAAATTTCATTAAGGAAGGCAGTACCTTCTCTTCTGAAATGAAAGGAATTTATGGAGAAAAGTAAATAACCTTAGTATTTCAGCACCATAAAAATTCTCCTGAAACTAATACTTTAGATCTATTGAACATCAATCCTTCATTAGTTTCCCTTCCTTATATATATATTTTGTGAACTCTTAATAAAAGGAAATCAGCTATTTAAATGATAAATATTAATAATATGCTTTATAGCACTAAGTTATTAATTAATTACAAGCTTGCATTTTTTACGATTATTTTAGTAGGAAATATAACTTTGAATGACTTAATCATTTACTTTACTCTTCTTTCATATGCAAAGAACTTAGTTCAAGCCTATTTAACAGCAAAATAATGTGGTTATTATTACAGTTACTTATTTCTTGTTAAAAAGAATTAGGTAAGGTAACCTCTAATTCTATTCTAATAAATACCCCAAAATGAACATTTTATTGCTCATTTATTTCAAGTTCACATAAAATACCAACAACAGAATCCTTTCAGAAGATAAAAAGCTCCCAAATACAGTGTATTTCAGGTATTTCCATTTAATAGTTCAGCTAAGGGAGCCCATTTTCAAAAAAAACCCAAATGACAAACTACCAGGAAGATTCATGTGCTCTGGGATATTTTTTTAATCTCCTGAAGGAGGATTTATTCCTGTGTAAGTGAAAAGGAGCCCATGAAGCTCCACGACCCCGGGAAGCCACCGCTCCCTGTGTTCTGTGCAGCAGGGGAACAAAACACAGAGATTTTCAGCTCTGCTCCAGAGCTGCCAGAGCCAAAGGGAAAATGTTATTTACTTACAGGTGTCCTTCATGCAGGTCATGGTGGAGGAGCACAGCTCGATGACACAAACTGCTGCTCTGCCCAGCTCCAGGGGAGGCACGGTCAGAACAGAGACCTGGCAGCAGAAAGCAGAGCCTGAGGAAGAGCTGAGTGTCCTGCAGGACGTGGCAGCCACCACAACCCTCACTAGAGCTGCAAACGAGCTGCAATTACACAGTTTGCTTTTCTGGTTTACTAGGATGGAACAAACACTACACTGACTAACATCCTGTAAAATTAAGGACTGCGAAGACTGACAGCAGATCCTAAGAAGGGTCTGGAAGTGTCCAATGAGAACTTCAAACAGCAGAAAGGAATGTTTAAAAAAACAAAGAAACTTTGAACAAAGTTTAGACAAGATGAATAATTAACAGGATATTAACAGTAACAGTTTATTAAAAAGCAAGCAAAATTAAAATTAAAGACAGCAGCTTAAAAACTCAATTAATTATAGTGTGAGTCAAGCAGGAAAATCCCAGTCACCGAGCTAAACTAAACTAAGATTTATAACAGTTTTATAGACACTAAAACAAATTAAACAATTACCAGTACAGAGAGCTGACTAAAGATCTTGATTCAAGCACAAAAAAAAATTGCATAAAGGAATTCATTCCTACCAACACCTAATTATTAACACATGCAACATACAAAGAGACAAGTGATACAGAATTGGTGTGTACCTGCTGCTCTGAGTCTGTGTTCAGTACAGACTGATCTGTAATGAGCACTGCCCTGGAGATCTGCCTACAATTAAATAAAAGAACGATGTAAAAATAATTAGATAATAAATGTAATAATCAAAATGAAAACAAAGATGTAAAAAACCAGCAATTCAGAGTCATAGTTTTGGTAATACCAGGGCTGTTTCACTATTAATCTTTATTATTATGATGCTTAGTGGGATATTTTGCCTGTTGCTGAAGCAGAAGCACATCTGGAACACCAATGTAGTGTTTTCAAGGACCAAAAGAGGTCATGAGTAAATGAGTCAGTGCAGCTGTATCAAACAGCCTCCCCCTGTTTTTTAAGAGGTTCTTTTACCTATTTGATTACCAGCAGCCCACTAAGGACTTGTGAAGTTCCAGAGAGTACAGGAGCCTTGGGATGAAGGGGAAATGCAGCAGGGTGGAGTTCGTTCATCCCCTGCAGGTTGTGCTCCTGCAGTGCCCAGGGTTATTCCTGCTCTGCCCTCACCACCACAGCTCTGCTGATCCCTCAGCTGCCCTGCTCTGAGACAGAGGCAAGGCATGCCCAGTGCTTCTGGCAACAACAACCAAATCACAGAAATTAGTGAAATTTAGTACTCTCCCAAAGCTGAACAAACTGAAAGCAAGGACAGCAACTAGCACGTTCACCTTCCAAACACATTTTAGCAAATATGAAATTCCTAACACATTTAGAGCTCTTGGATTTTTTATATGGAAAGGGGGAATATGATTTCAATGACAACTGAAGAAAACCTGAACATAGAAAGTACACAGTATATCCTCCAGTTAATAGAAGAGAAATACTTGGCACAGAACTGAACTGTACTGCAAAAATAAAGGAGTGGACAAGAGGCTCCTCAGTTGATTACATACCACTATTTAAAGAAATTGACTGTTTCTGTTTTTTCTGTTCTAGCACATACCTGTAACACACATTTGTGCATGTGCTCTCTGAGAGGTAACTGTCTTCCACAATAAAATAATTGGCACTTATTCTTTGTCCAAAATGATCCACAATAGCTTTGCACCTGTTTAAAAAAAAAACCCAAACCACAGCAAGAAATTTTGATGTAAGGTAACAAAAGCATGCATAAGTTTTTAAAATTGAGTTATACAGCATAATATTTATATCTTTCAATTAATTTAGCTATGCATTTCTTGAACATGTGAACCCCTAAATCAACTAAACTGAACTGATCACTAAATCCTACACTGACACACTCTACCTGGTATATGCAGTTTTCCACATGCAGTGCCAACACAGATAATAATATCCCAACTTTAATAAACTGGTCACTTTTCACAGAAAATGTAAGCTTACAACACTGGCATTTAGTTGTACATTTCTTACCTCATAATACCTAAAAAAATGAAACTGTGAATTATTTTGTAGGCACTACCTTATTACAGTGGGGTTTCTTTCTCAGGCAGACACCTTTACCAAAACCAAGTTTATTTTGACAATAATATTTGACAAATTAAATAGCAAATTAACTTAGGAGATTCAGGAAAGATCCCTGACAAATGAGTGCATCAGACTGTTCCAGGAGTGAGTTGCTCTGTTTGTGACTAAATATACCCTTTATCTCCAAGTTACACACAAAGGGCTTAACTAAGTCCTGGTGTTTTAAGAACAACACAAATGTTCTCCGCAGAAGAGCAACAGAAGTTGAAGTGGGACAGAAATGCAACCACAGAAATGTAACCATCCAGTGAACTTAGGTGACAATATAAATTTCAGATTTTAAGGGGGAAATTCTCTACGAAAGACCTACGAAAAAACAAACTTCAGACACAGGAAGCTACATCATATATATGAGACAAAGGAAAGGGAGGCTGCACACAGATACTCACTAAAGCAGCCTCTACTGCTGATTCTGTATCCATGATCTGTGTTCTCTTCTACACTATCAGAACATTTACTGTATAAATGAATAAAGCAAATTACCTTTACTGAACTTTTTCTTGGTGTATGAAAGTTACCATTTTTTAAAATTAAATTATTTCGAATGACTTTATCAGTGTCTCAACAGTTTAACACACAGGACTTAAACCAGTGAATTTTCTCACACACACTTGCACACGTGTGCATGCACAGGGACATCCAAAGAACACAATGCCTGAGACAGAGATCATGTACAGATTTACCTGTGTTTTATCACAGTGCTACTTTATCTGTGGAATATCTGACATGCAAGTTATGTCTTAGGAATGAACATTTCTGTAACTTTAAGCTATTTGTCAGCTTCTGTGATTGAAATGATCTACAAACCCAAACCTAAACAGGTAACAGCAATCACCTCCCACTAGCTCAGGTAAACCAGTTGTTCCTATAACCTGAGATGAGAATTGAAAAAGGGTGCACACACAATCCTCACCTGTAAATGTAAGAGGTTTATGACCATTAAACATATTTTTGTAACACTGACTTCTAATGCTGACCTCACAGGGATCTGGCCCCTGCATATATTCCTATGTTCAAATTCAACAGGTACCTTGACAACAGTACAAGCACTGTTTAACACCTAACATTCCTCAGCTTCAGATTCCATCCAACGTATGTTTCACTTGCAACTTTAAGAAGTTTTTCCTCACTATTAACAACCCCAGTGATTTCATCCTCGAGCTCTCATTTGAATACTGCAAATAAACAAGGAAGTCGAGCTGCTGCAGCTCATTTCTAATTATAACCTTTCTTATTGTTTATGAAACCATTTCCCCACCACCCCCCAAACATTATGGAAGGGGAAAGGTTAATTAAATGTCATGTTGCATCACTCAAAGCCAGCAAAAGCAATGCCACATTCTATTTTCCTGCTAAGTGTTGTTTCCTCTCCTTTGTTCAGGAATAGCAGCAGGTCATATGTGTGATAAGATTTTAAACTGAGAGAGAGAGAGCGAGCTCTTAATTTCAGTCCCACTTTACTTCAAAGGCTGATGCTGAGAAAATTTCTTTCAAGTAGTGCTTCCACACGCAGCAAACACTCCTGCACTGACATTATCAGGTCTCTGTCATCTGATCTGTGTTGCGACAATGAATCACAGCGAACCCTCCATTGACCTTCTTTCAATGTGTCTGGATAAAAGGATGAAAATTAGAATCCATCTCCTTGCAGTGCCACGAGTTATAAATGTACTTTATAGGGCTCATTATCCAAACTAATGGACTAAGGGCGACATCCTTGAAATGGACTCAGCAGCACTGACAAAGCCAGGCTGCAGTATTTCAGCAGATATGTAAATTACTGGCTGTTTGCTCTATCTTTTTATCACAGATGTATAAATGTCCATTTATCACATCTCTTCCATTTTGAGACAGAATTATGTAATTGGAAACATATGTGAAGTGTGATCAATATAAAATGCCTACCATTATGATGAAATTTTATATGTACCCAAAAAAGTGACATAAAATAAACACAGAGAAAAACAACAAAATTATCATTCATACATTCAATGTGCTTTTTTCCACAGCCTCAGAAATATGATGTGGTTTTTATCTTCTAACAGAGTGTCACAGTTCTACCAAGAACTCAGGATGTTCTACAAACTTATTAAAACAGCAGATATGGTACAATACATAAAACCCAGGTATTTTCAAGTGCATTACTGAAACCTTAAAATAGGGATGTCTAAAATTTCTATTATTTTATTCTGCCATGCCTGAATCTTATTTTCATAAACTATAAAAAGGACTATAGAAAAAGGATAAAAATAATTATAGAACTGGGTATGAAATCCACTGTTCTCTGTATATACAGGCATGGGTAAGAAAATGTGAAAAAGCAGTGTTAGCCACGTCTAGAAAAAAATTGGAATAAACTGGTGATATTTAGGGACTTTTAATTCAACTCTAACCTAAAGGTTTTAGAAGAAAATCAAGGCTATAGACAGAAGTACATATTTTCCTTATATGTACTAACCTAGGAATATTGAAAATAGAGAAAGAATCACTGCCTTAAGGCCTGGATGAAGCCTGGAGGGCTGTGGAAGGAGCCATAAACTGGTAATGACCACTGCACAATGCATTCCTGCAGGGCTGAGGGAGCCATCTGTAACCTGGGGAAGCTGCCTCTGCAAGCACACAGCCAGCTGCACTGACAACCAGATATGAATTTGCCTCTTACCAATTACTATTAATGGTCTGTTGACTCAAAAGCTCAGTAACTCATAAATAGCCTCATTAACAACTTGATAGCTGCTTTTTATTAGGCAAAACACTGAAGCCCAAAGTCAAGAGGAAATACAAGCTGGTGCAGGGAGGGAATAACACAGTGAGGAAGGAGATAACAGCAAGAACAGAACAGAAGATAAAGGAAATGGATATCTTGGATGTGTTGTGCTTCTTCATATTCACTATCAGATTATGGCATTATTAAAAGCTCAATGTTTTTGGAATAATGAAAGTCTGGTAAAGTCTTTTAAAAGTATGTCAATAATTCTGCTCTTCAAAAATCTATCATTCTAAAATGGCACAAATGAACCCCAAAAGCAGCCTGAAAGCCTAAAAAAAGATACTTGACACCTATGCTGAACCCTGGGGAACTTATATTCAAAACATAAAAGCAGTTTAATGGAAAAGCAGCACTCCAGCTCTTCTGAACACTTATAACCTTATAAAGAAAACATTGATTTCAAAGCTCTTCAGAATGTGCCAAAGAAGCTGGAAACTGGGGCAACCAGTATCACTGACCAGTTAAGACCTGCACAGAGTGGAGTCTGGAAGTTGCTACCAAGTGTAAGCTTTGTCCCCCTGCAGGAGTAATTTAACTATTTAAACATTATTGGAAAACAAAACTTCCTACAGTATCAGTTCAAATATCAGTGTTAAAATAAACTACAGAGTTTCTGAAAGGGGCACAGTTTAATCTGCATATGAATCATTCATCTGGAACAACACACGTGATCAAATACTACCATATTTACATCTCAAAGTCTACAACTGTGCAGTGAACTCCACAATCTTCAGGAACTGGCAGAAAGATAAAATCTGGAGTTTATCCAATTTCAGGGAAAACAGCTCCTTGACCGTGTCGTGGCAAATGCAGCTACAAGGACTGTGCTCAAGGAATTGCAGAGCAACTGGGAAGTAAACACACCACCCCCTCATTTAAGTACTCCTTCTCCTAATAAATTGGTACTACATAATTTCCAAATTGATTTTCTAAATTTCCTACAAAACATCTTGAACTTTTCAATTATAGAAACTAAGCTGCAAACAGAGTCTTTAAGAGAGCCAAAGTCTGCAGTTCCACTAATATCTGATAAAATGTGTATAACACAAATATGACAATTTACAGAGGTGTGAAAAATGCCACTATGGAAAAAACTCTGGCTTGATTTTTCTTAGCTCAACTTTAAACCTGCCTACAGGCCTGATATTGTTGTAAAAGAATTTATTCTGGAATAAGAGGGCAGCATAGTTTATGACAACAATCTACCTAAAAACTCATTAAAGTCTTTTCTCTTGGAGTGACATGCATTATCAGCAAAGATTAATCTGATGAGTCCTTAGGTGAGCTCCATTTTTAAAAATGCAATAACAGAGGGCTTTGTTGTCATCTGATGAAAATCAATTAGAGTAGGTAAGGCCACAAGGAAAACTAACATCACTCATCACCAGCCCCCCGGCAGCTGAAATGATTTGTCTTCCAAGCTTGGGTGATCAGGAGCTGTAGTAATATCACAGGGAAATTAATTTAGTTTCTATATTCTAGACCCGCTTTCCTTGTTCTGGAGGACCTATACACAAATTACTTTTAATCAAGGTTGATGTGTTATTAATACCAAGGAGGATCTCGGAAGAATCATTTTTTTTTTAAATTGACTCAAGACATTTTTCACCTGTGTTTTGTGTATAAACAGAAGGTTCCTGATGTCACCCTTACCGTCCTGAGGCTCTGTCCAGCACCAGGCAGCGCACGGCGTGACGGAGGCAGTAGATCCCCCCGAACACAGCACACAGCCTGCAACACAGGGAGCACAAAGGTTATTCCAGCACAACTCAGTGCCATCAGTGTGAGTGGTCAGCAAGGCAAGGCACTGGGATGTTGGTAACACTGAGTTACTGACAGGATTGGTCCCCAACACAACCAGGATGTGGAGCTGCTGGAGCCCAGAGGAGGCCACTGAGCTATCACAGGGTTGAGCCAGGCTGGGAGAGCTGGGGGCATTCACCTGGAGAAGAGAAGGCTCCAGGCAGAGCTCAGAGCCCCTTGCAGGGCCTAAAGGGGCTCCAGGAGAGCTGGAGAGGGACTGGGGACAAGGGATGGAGGGACAGGATAAGGGGAATAGTCTTAAACTGAAGGAGGGTAGGTTTAGGTTGGATTGATGGAAGATATCCCTCCCTGTGAGGGTGGGGAGGCCCTGGCACAGGGTGCCCAGAGAAGCTGTGGCTGCCCCTGGATCCCTGGCAGTGTCCAAGGCCAGGTTGGACAGGGCTTGGAGCAACCTGGGACAGTGGAAGGTGTCCCTGCCCATGGCAGGGGGTGGCACTGGATGAGCTTTAAGGTCTCTTCCAACCCAAACCAGTCTCCGATTCCGTGACTTTGAAGTGAAATCGTTTTGAAATCTCTTCCCAGATGATGAACTTGAAAACTTTCACTTTGCAAACCTGACTTCCAAAAATGGCATTAATTTTGTCACTCTAATGCCAGAGGAGACAGTTCAAAGACAGCCAGCCCCACTGATGCCTAAAAGAAGGCTACCTGGAACAGAGGCTGGACAGAGTTAAAGAATAAAATAGATATTTATTGAAAGGCCTTCACAGGACACACCCTGGGAGTACAAAAGCCTGGCCAAGACTACACCTAAGATGGACCCCCAAGATGGACCCCGGGTCACGGGTTCTCCCCCTTTTTATAAGTTTTGGCCCATTTACATATTCGGGCCAACTGTCCAACCACAGCTTCAGTCCACGCAGTCCCATCCTTTCGGACTGTCCCCTCTCAATCCATGGCTGTTTACATTCTTGGGGTCTGAAGCTGCAAACGTCCTTGGTTCTTCGGGCTGGAAACGGTGTGTTTTGTCCAGCCAGGCTAGGAGAAGAGCTGTTAGCACTATACAAGAAGCCCAGAGTTACAGACACACTAATGCAGTATAAAATCTAAAAAATATGGAAGTTAAAACTAAAGGTATCACCACAATCCCTTCTGAAGTGCAGGACTGGTGCAGCCCAGCCAGGGCTGCAGGGTCACCAAGCCCATCTCTGCACTGCTGGGGCAGCAGCCCAAGGAGCTGTCAGCACCACCACGTACCACGGGACACAATAATGGAATGTCCAGTTCCCTAAAAACAGCCCTGCTCCTCATGGCAAACCAGAGATACAGCCCGTGAATCCCAGCCTCGGCTGTTTGGAGATTGCTGAAGATGACACAAAGGTTAAACAGCCACTGAAGAATTCTCAGAGAACCTAGAGTTAGGGGTTTATTATCTCTAATGCTGCAATCCATGGCTTTCTGCCTGACACAGCAGCTATCAGGATCTTTCAAACCAACTCAGAGGAGTTTATTTGTATCTTGCATATAAGAATTGTGCTATTAACTTAACTAGAACTGGGATTCCTTAGTTAAAAACATTAATTACAGTTTTCCTTTGACTTCAACCACAGCCAGAGGGTTTTGATATATGCACTTTGTTTTTCTAGCATGCTTTGAAAGAACTTTACTGCTTGGCTGCACAAAAATGTGAATTACTTCTCTCCAAGAGTAACCTGCTATCCAGGGGAGGAGGGCACGACCTGTTTTCATAGGCCAGCAGAAAACTTCTCTTTTTAAATGAAAATGCAAAGGACTTTTGATTGTGTTGCTAAACAATCACAAACAACCAAAACACCTATTAAAACAGCCTGGCATGAAAAATGACACAATTAGCAAGAACTTGCCAAAATTATTTAAACACAGAAACTGAAATACTAAACTAAATGGCACCCCAATAACTAATGACAAAGTAAAATCACTGTGCTGGTATTACTTTCATACAATGGGCTATTCAAGACGATTTGACTGCACTTGAAGTACAAGGCAACTCTTTGATACCATTAGCCCTAAATGACAGACATTTAAACTGATATTACTCTAATTAACTGGCGACTGCCTCCACCAATAATTCAAGTTTTGCTGAAAGATAGCAACAACACTGTACTCGGCTTCAACTTTGCCCCGGTGACATCAAATCATATTACAGCTAAATTAACAGTTGTGAAAATTTTTGGCCTGGTAGCCCTCCATCATACACAGCCTTTAAATGCCATTTCAGTCCCCATCGAGGCAGAAATCAGCAGTTGCAATTTTTAATACAGCTGTGAAACAATAGGACATATTAAAAGCTGCATTTTTGACAGCATATTCACAGTGATTTATGAGTTTGTATATAATTTGATTATTCTATTAATTTTACTGATTACTGATTCAGCTAATACAGTGAAGGTCACTTACAAAATAAATCTTCATTACATTTCACAGAAAGTAACCGCCTCCAACTAGTTGTTTTCTTTAATTAAACACTAATGTAACAAGAGAGAAAATAGGCTTCAGGGTTGCTGCATCTGTTGATACAAGAGGAGTTTACTGCTTTGATGTAATGCTCTGTGATATTAATTGAACAAAAATAGAATGCCTCTCCATTTGACATCTCGATTCCCAACACTGAGATACCACAAACACACTCAAATTACAGACTTAGCCTTAGCTCACTCTGAAACTACAGAAAAGAACTTTAAATCTGTATCACATAATTTTACACCAAAAACTATTTTTCTTTCTAGAATGTAATGTCTTCTACTTCTAAAAATGCATGTGATGATTAATTTAAAAATGGACTATTTTTTAACTACATTTTTCCTATAGTAAAAACTACTTGCTTCTCTCCTTAAAGATGAATACTTCATGTACAGCATTGAAAGCTTTGGAGAAAGATCAAAGAAAAACATGGCAAGTGCTGAAAAAATGAATTGTCCTCTTTCAGTTTATTTTTACACACAGAACAAGCTGTGACCTGGTTCTTATGCTAAATTCTGCCTTTCCTGAAAGGCCCCTAGAACATCAGCCTTTCCTCCAATATTGTTGTTTTCTAAAACCATTAACAAGTAGAGCCCAGACAAATAAATAAAATGGCTACAGCTACAAAAATTGATGGTTAATCTTCCTAACACAGAATTCCCATACCAAAGTCAAAACTCAGTGTCTGCATCCACCTGGATAACATCAAAAATCACCCTAAAAAAGCAGCACGAAAAAACTAATGAAGAAAATAATCAGTGTCATCCTGAACTGTCTTGGCATTTGGAGAGCTATGGAAAGGAAAATATGTGACATAAATGCGTAAGGAAGCAGAGGAAGAGTCAAATATTTTGACTTTTTCCTGCAGGCTGTGTTCATTATTCCTGTGAAATTTAAAAAGGTCCTGTAAGATTAGAGAATCAGCCTATGGTTTAAACCCAATTAGCAATATGACAACTCTAAACCAGTCACAAAGTTCCTGCAGTTACCCACTAGAACTCAGTTAACTCACCACTACTTTAAGTAGAAAAAGACTACTTTAAGCAGTAAAAGGCAAGGATTGGTATTTAGTACTCCCATAGTAAGATGATTTCTTTCCCCAGATCTCCCCTTCTGTCCTAGTGTGGAAAACCAGACTGTGACTGGGAAATGCTGCAGGAAGAGGAGCTGGAATGGCAGAGCTGCCCATCAACACCCAGGGTGGCAGGGGAGAGAACAAGGACCTGGGCTCATTTCTGCTCCAGCAAACTCTTCTCATGGGGAGAGACCCAGCAGGCAGCAATGGTGACAGCTCCAGGAAAAAACTCCAGTGATGACAGAAGGGTTAGGAAAAAAGAAAGTAGCCCAGTCATATGTCATGTTTTAGGAAGTTCCATAATTCGCAGCTTTTCTGGGGATTTAAGAACCAAATTTAACTTTAAAACTAAGAAATTGCTCCTTTTTATTGTGTGGAATTTAGACTGTATATACAGAAATCTACATTCACATCCTGTGAAAAATTCTAGTAGTGAATACAGTATCTGCCAGTGAAAGAGACAAGATAAAAACTGGTGTGCTTGGTTTTGTTTAGAGCACAAAGCTCTATCTACTCACCATTGACCCTAAATAGACCCTCTGTGCACTTCTCTCCATAATTACAAAACAGGGGTAATTTAAGTCTATTTCATCAGAAGGCAAGGATTGGTATTTATTGTTCAGGGATTCTGAATGGTCACACTGCACTGAAGTGCAACTATTTCAGGAGTTTTAACATTCGAGTTTCTATTATGTGATGTACAAGTTTCAGGGTTTGGCAAATCACTGCTGCCTTTCATAGGTCCAAGATTCCAATTCCATTTCCCAAATTCAAATGTTAGAAGATGATGCAATAAAAATCTTAATTCATCATACATTTCTATGTTCCTACACTTCAGCCTTGCTTCGTGCCAGTGTAGATCTATTAGGCTGCTTCTAAACTTGAGGAAATTCTGTGGACAAAAGTAAGACCATGTTTAATCTCTCCTTTCATTTCAACTGTTAGTAATTTAAACAACTGCAGTATTAGCAGCTTATTGCTGCTAAAAGTGCCATGTTACTGATGACTCTTGTAGAGCTGTTTAGAGAGTCTAAGAGTGGTACCAAAGTAGCTTACTTGTATCCATTAATAAATGCTTATAATAAAAAGAAACCAGTTTTTCTAATAATGCAGTTGAAAGTCATTAACACCACCAAAATTTCTGTAATTAGGCACATTTTCAGCTATCCTCTTCTACAGGTGTTCATTCATGAAACTCGTTTCCCATCTTTCCTATTTAAAATAACCACAGAACAACACTCCTTGTTTCAGAAGCACTGGAGTTACAGCACTGTGAAGCTGCAGGAGGAAGTGCTAACACATATGGGGATGTATCCTACAAAAAGCTGCCTTGGAGGAGCAGCTGCTCAGCCTTAAAGTCATTCTTGAAGCCCAGGTCTCCTTCTGGTGTAGCACTGACTATCAGGGGAAGAGTGTTCCGTGGAAGGATCTGATTTCGTGGTTTGTGAGGAAAAAAATTAATTGTGACCCCCTACAAGGTGGAGCACCTACAGAGGGAAAACAGATCTGTGCAAGAAGTGCATCTTGCAAAGCTTCTGAAAGAGGAAAACTTTCACCATCAACTCTTCATTACTGGGTTACTCCATGGTAACAGGTCTCTGGATCAAATAAATTCTGGCAGTAATCAGATTTATGTCCAGTTTTAGATTTGCTTTCTTGAACACAACTGCTTTTTCTAGCAGAAGTGATGTCTCATTTGGCTGGTTGTTGTTTGTTTTCATTTAAACAAACAATCTGGGATTTAGCCTTCATAAATAAATTATTCAGAAAGAATCATAAATCAACCTAACAAGTTATTTACAAGAAAATCTCAGAAGTAAAAATTATTATGATTTTAGCAAACAGTCATAAGTCAGAAAGATTTAGGTGAATTTATCTCGGTATGAGCACAGTCAGAAAAAATCTCATAAAACTATTAAAAGAAAGATTGTCACTTGTTGAACCAAAAAAGAGCATTAATGAGCTCTCTTTGAGAATTAATTTACTGCATTTCCAGAAACTGCAAAGCAAATCCACATACTGTTCAAAGATAATGACTGATATGATAAAATATGAGGCTAATGTCAACAAAAACGCAAAATTTGAGGTGGAGAATTTGAGATTAAGTCTAAAAGAAGTTGTTCCAGAACTATGAAGTTTAGTAAAGACTGTGAATGCCCCTAATCACAATATAAAAGCGCTGTTCCTTAAAACTAACCACATTATCAACCTAATTTTTTCAAGGATATTGCAATTAACACTACATCTTAGTGAATCTATGTTAAGAATCATTCTCTGTGATTGTAAACTCAAGAAACAAATGATTTATATGAAAGTTAGGTGAGAATCCATCAGGCAACATGTTCAAGTGGCCTAGAAATTATGGTTAAAGCATGGTGGCAACTGTAAGAAATTGCCACAGAGCTGGAGAGGGAAAGAAGGAAGAAGGAAATAGAAGAGTTTGGTTGTTTCTGTGCTGCTGGGAGGGCAGGGAAGGGCAGAGGCACTGCCAAGGCTCCTCTCTGCAGGAGGTGGAAGGATGGGACCTGCCTGGCCCCAGACCCCAGGGACCCTGCTGGAGAAGCAGCTGCTCCTCACCCAAGGTCATCCAGCTGCAATTACACAACAGCTCTGCCCTGCCAGAGAAGCTGGGGAGATCAGGACTGCAGGGCAAGGCACAAAAGCCAGGCTCTAGGAACCAGTCACTAAGCATTAGCTCATCTATAAAACCCATTTATGTGACCTCTGCCTCCAGAAAAGACACAAAAATTCCAGTTCTCTTAACCGTCAGTGAAATTCAAGGCTATTTTACTAATTCTGTCATGTTTTGGAAGCTACCTTTCTCTGTCTTTGGGTTTAATGAAAAAGGACTCTGCTGAATGCAATTTACCTCCTCCTCTCAGATTTGCTCCACTAATAAACAATCATGTCATTTCCACAGGTCTCCTGATAATGCTGCAAATATTCACATGTCCGAGTCAGAATCCTCAGGAAGACCTTGTAAGGCACAATCTGCACATCCCCACACAACCAGGGAGGAATTGACTTGCCAAGGGACTGATAAGAGGCAATACCACGTGATGTATTAAGATACATTTCCCTCCTATATCACCATTATCCTAATTATTAAACCCTGAAAAAGCTCAATAGCATTTGTATTTCGTGCTTTTAGGTTCCAAATATGTTTTTAAAATGAGCCAAGATGATCAAGAATGAGAGCAGGACAATGTAAGTCTGACCTCTCAATACAATTTCTTGACTGAAAACATTTCCATGCCTAGTTAGGGATGGGAAATCAATACACTTGGACAACATCCACATGATTCAGAGCATCCCATGTGACAGATTCTAATGGCTGAAGGCCTTCACGAGGTATAAACTCCTGCAGAACACAATTTCTAGTCAGAAATAACAAGGAGCAGAACAGCTCTCATATTTGTAAGTAATTTTTTAAACAAAGAATATACGAACACTCACTGAGAAGATAAAATCTAAAATGGGAAGGTATTTTCCAAGTTTCATCCACTTAATGCACTGCACAACAAAGGTTATTTCCAAATTAAAAGTCTTTTCCTGTCAAATTCTGAGAAATAATGTGGGCAAGGACACAAAAGCATTCCATAGCTGTATTAACGACAAGGCTCACTGATCTGTGAATAACCTGAAAAAAATGAAGATTATTGAGTTACTTTACCAATCTATCCATCCATCACTAGTGAACAGTTCTCAGAATGATGGATTATCTCACTTCCCTCATGTTTATCCCAAGAAAGAGTTTCTCCTTAGAGGGAAAAACAAACAACTGATCCTACAAACAATCCTGCTAACTCTGCTTGCCCATTTTGTATTCATCTGCCAACAAAGTGAGGTGAAATATATCAAGTTTGTCTTTAAAGGCCAAACTACATTTGAAGTTTTATTATTTCCCTGAAATGCAAGTGAAAACAATTAAGAGGAAAGCACCACTGCAGCTACTTGTAGTATCCAGTATTTTAGGACAACCCAAGGAATAGTGACAAGTTGTCAGTAATTCCAGTTACATTTTCTGGTCCAAAGAAATGGAATAATTATAAGTGATAAGAGATACAAAAATCTGAAAATTAGGTATTTTGAAACGGAGGACTGAACTCACATCTCACTATGTTTTTTAAATCACCTGTGATTGTTTCACACTTGCACAGAATTGCACACGTGCTAAGACTCAATCTGTCACACCTGACTGTCACCAGGAATCAACATTATTTGAATTTCTCATTAATATGCTAAATCATACAATGCACATACAGAGAAGTTCTGCATCTTGCTAACATGTAGAGACATGATACTCATGTATAGATTTAGCTGAGAAACACGGTGCACCCAATTTTTAATAAATTATTGCAGTCAGGTTTCCTGAAGTCCAGTCTTGATTTCAGACCACTAAAAACTTCCTAGACTGTAACAGCGAGATAACAGTGAATTTTAAAAGACCTGAGACTACCCCAGAAGCTCTGACATCTGCAGCAGATAATAGTGCACATGTAAGGGTAAAACTGATTATTCATTTTTGAATATATACAGGAACCCTCAGAATCAATCACTCTATCCATCTTATCTCAGCCTGGCCTCTTAATCTTCCTGTAAATATGGGGACTGAAAGAGATGGAACTGTTTTAATCAGATCTTTCCTCCATCACAAAATTACTGCTGTCACTGTCACGGAGACAAAAATTATAATTTCAGCCAGAAAATGTAGGAACTACTACAAAGGGTGACACTGCCCATGGAATACACAATGGGAAAGTTCAAAGTCTGTTTATAGGAAATGCACATCATTAACCAACTACCCATAAAAGTCAGGGAATCACCAATTCCTCTGGCAAGGCAGCTGAGGACATTCCAGCACCTACTGCCACCCCCACATCTGTCAGGTGTTGGATAACTCCTAACAAAGAGACAAAGACACAACGTGTCACCTGCAGAACCTCTGTGAGATGACACAGTGGACAGTCACCAATTCTCCCTAAAACTTCACTTGGGAAAAAACTGCTGCTTCTCAAAAAGTCAACTCCATTTGCATGTTCATATTTGCAAGAGTCCAGAGGAAAGAACCTGCAACCAGACTGAAGAGAAACTTTGCCTGGTCTGCCCCAAATTCAGTGTGCTCACAAAGCAAACACAGCATCAGATGTAAAGGCTTGTTTGGATTTTCCTCAAGAATGAGATATTACTAAATTCACTTTTACTAAGTATCAGACTATTTGTACATCATTAAAAAGGAAGAGCCAGAGCAGTTTTTTACCAAGAAGGAAGCAAAGGAAGCTGTAAAAGGCCAGTGAAGTTTTGCTGCTTGTCAGCTCAGGAGAGCAGGAGGCTTCCAATGACCTTCCTTGCTGCACGACTCCAATTTATGGAGACAGAAACCTCACATCTGTACCTCACCATATTGGGATGTACATTACAGTGATATAAAAGTTTAATTTTCTCTCCTAAACCATCCCTGCTTAAACCAATAAAGAACGAAGAGCGCTTCTGCTCACTCGAGTGTCGTCAGCAGTTATAAAAGGTTGTAGTGTTTATGCAGGATTCATTTGGGATGCAAGGATGTGACTTACAAATGTCTTTGACTCATTCCCATCAATATGCATGTGTGCCATTTATAACAGTAGCCTTGATGAGAACACACAGTGTAACTGGCTGCAAGAAACGCTTAAGAGGTTTACATTAAAGCAGAATATAGAGCAGTGGTTAGAAATCACAGGCCAGGTGACACCTTCCCCTGATAAGCTGGTGATAAAAGCTGTAGGCTGTGATCTATAGGCTCTGGCGTTGCCTCTTTACTCCACAGCCCCAGCGGGATTCTTCAGATACGGCTCGCTTTGAGGAGACACAATCCTGAGGGTACAACACCTTTAAAAATTGTGATTAATCTCAAAAAATATCGTGGTTGTCTCCTAAATTGTTCACTTAAAAACAAAAGACAATTTTAAAAAAATGGTATTAGAATGTTTGTAATACGAACTTTTTAAAAGTATAATTACTTCTTGGTTTGACAGATTAATTTGCTTCAACTATTAAAATACCTTCTTTGTTGTAGAACTTACACATTTTAGGAAAAAAAAACCTAAAATGCAGCAACCAGTGATCTTAAATAGAAAGTTCAGGCCATCTGAAGAACTCCTGTCATCACGGAATGATTTTCTGATAAGAATATTTATAATACTTCTAGACACCTCTACTGGTAACTCTTGAAATATATTGCTGTTACAGATCAGAAAACTGCATGTGCTGATTATTAAATAAAAAATTTAAGCCAAAAGGATTTGAAAAATTAAAGAAAAAATTTTATGGATAAGAATCCACAGGGGTAAAAAAGCAAGCAAAATTTTAATTTTAATTACTGAATTTACTTTTTTCCCCCAGGTATTTGAAGCCAAGTGAGGTTGAACTGCCAAACCTGTACTACTCCAATGGCCCTGATAATATTTTGATTTATTAATCTGCTGGTCACTTATAGATACCTGGCCTCACATGAAGCCCTACAAAGACAAAAAGACATCCACAAAATCTACAAACACAAGTTCTGTTGCATGATTGTATCGAGAGTAGTTACCTAAAACCAATTCTTGTTCACAAATTGTCTGTCCAATCACCTAATTACAGAGGTCTGCACTTTCAAAAATCATCATATAAATACAGTTTAAAGAACAGATGAAAGGCTATTGATGAAAGATGGTACTAAATAACATTTCTATCGAATGGAGCACAATTATTCCAGGATGTTTCTATCAACATGTAACTGCATCCATCCTATAAACAGCCAAGCAGGCTCAAGCTGCTAAGACCATGCTTCTGGCAGTGATTTAAATACTGTTCTGGAGAACAGAAGCAGAATCTACCACAGAGACAAACAGGAAGATAATGCCCAACAACGTGCTGCAAACCACAGTTTCATAGTAGCACACATGTAAAAAGCAGAACTTGTCCAGCACAAAACAAAGCAGGTAAGACCCTGCACTGCTATTTAAAGGGCTGATGTACAAATATATCACTCAGACAAACTGGCCTCACCAGGCAAAGCTGCTTTTTTTAAACAGAGCTAATGTTTACTTCAGACCTACAGGTTACCACATTAAACCCACACTGAGCAGATGGAAAGGCTGCTTGCCAGCAAAAGCAAAGATGAAAAAAAAACCCTCAGCCTTTTAAAAGGCAGTTGAACTGTTGGAAACAACTGAACTTAAAACCGCCCACCCTCTGCACACGGATCCTTGATGGTCCCCAAAAGCACTGAGCACCAGCTCCGTGCCAGAACCACGGGCCCAGGGACACCTCAGGGGCCAGGGTAAGGACTGCACTGCCACTGCACCAGTGCAAGGAAAGGAGCTGAAGGGGATCTTGGTTTATCCTGGAATTAACTTTTTTGTTTTACTTGCTTTCTAAGGCTCAAGGGGTGCAGAACATATGGCTGCTGTTGGAGATGTCAGAATGTAGTGGTGGCTCAGTGAAACAGCCCTGCACGGGATCTTCTCTGCTGTTCAGTTCACAGGAGTTGGAACCTTGCGGTCTAGAGAGAGCTACAAAAAATGATGCCAAGAGCATAATACAAGATTTCACACCAATTGCCTTGTTTGTAGAAGTCTGTGATGTAGAAAGGTGAAAGAATTAGGTTTTGTTTTAAATCTAATTGTAAATGGGCACATGGCACCATTCTTCTCCTCCAGAACAATCCAGTTCATTATTAAATATCTACCTGTGAATGGCAGATGCATTCTCAGCATTAATTAGTAACACAAATTGACAACATGGATCTTCCTGCAGCTTCAGGGAAGACTCGCATGCAAATTTTTTCAACCAAACGCACTGTCACCCTTTTGGACAGATACCACTGTAAGTCTCCTCTGTCAGATTTAAAATACGGGTAAATTATGGCTTTCTCATTACCTAGCACTTATTAACTTACCCACAGGCAGCCACCACAGCCACCAGCTACTACAAGCTGCATTTCTAATACAATGAAAATTGTTGCAAACTATTATCCTATTGAAGGATACCTCTTACTTTACCAAGGGTTTCCATTTGGGAAATATGTCTGGGTAAGTGAGGCTTACCTGCAGAAGCACTGTGGGATCTCTCCTTGCCCATACAGAGGGAACAGAAACGGGGTGTTGCCATAGCGGCCAAGGCACTGCAGGAATTTTTTTGTTGCCTGAAGACCTTCCAGAGTGCTGCTCTCAGTCTCTGACACCATTGCAATGGAGTGAAGGATGAAGTGCTGCAAGCTGGGGGTCAACTTCCGTGTCTGCAGGAACTGAGCAAACGTGCTGTTCTCGTAGTCTGAGGGAAAAGCACACGAGGCACTGAGCACACGTAACACCTGCACTGTCTCCTGTGCTTCAGCTCAAACAAGTGCTTTTGGATTTCAGTAAACAGAAGCAAGAGAGTTCTTCAACAAACACCTTGCTGAAAATGGATCATCCCAGTCAGTGAAAGTTAGAAAAACTACCCCCAGAAAGTGAGCTTTCTCACAAGACAGAAATATCACTCTGTTAAAATATTTCAAAGTAACATAAACCCACTTTCTGGGTCTCCAGTGGCATCACCTATTCATTCTGCTAGACTTGATCTACCTCCATTTCCCAATCCTGAGAGAAAAGTGAGAAACTGTGGGCAAAAATCCATCGAAGTGCCTTGGGATGCTGTTTCCTGTAAATTACTCAAAATATTCTCCCTGAATGACACCTGCTCCAGAACAGGACTGTGGATGCACACTGCCAGTGCTAGATTGGATATTTATGCACAGAGAAGCCCCTCACACAGTGCCACAACCCAAAGATGAGAAGGTGCAATATTTATTTCAATTTGATGACTTGCTGGCAACAAACAAATGTGGATGAGACAGACAGCAGACAGGGATGCTGCTCTCTTCCCTTTAAAATAATATGATTACTGACACATTTGGAAATTCAAAGAAACACAAGTCTTCTAGGAGATGTTTAAAATATGTTGGCATTGATATATCTCTGAAAAACTTTAGTTATCTTCCTAACTGAAACATTTTTCACCAGGAAAAGGCTGTATTTAAGCAATAGCATACTTCCATACTATTCAGAAATCTGCTCTTATTTCAGTCCTGGATAAATTCCTAACTAATTCAGAAACACTTCTATCAAAGCAGAGACCAGTATTACCAAGCTATATATTCTGTTCAACCACTGCTTTATTACAAATGGATCTTACTGCTCTTCGTACAGCCATGCAGAAAGTCATAAAATGACAAGGATTTTTTTGTTTTATCATTCTAAAAAAATTCTCAAGTTTTCCTCACTTCAAACTTCTTATATAATTCCATATTTTACAGAAAAAAAGCTTTTAAAAAAATTCTTCACTCTCATGAACTCTCCCTATTAAAAGTCTGCCTTCCCACGAATGCAATGATCTCATCGAGAGCAATTTTAAATTTCTGAGGTTTTTACATTAGCCTAATCTGACTCAAAATATTCTCAATTACTTCTCAGGCTATTTTAAAATGTAGGAACAAAATCTGTTTAACTGTCTCTGGAAGTAAAATAAATCTAATGTTATTTAGGTACATGAATCAATGGGTTCATTTAAAATTGATGTGGCATCTCCTTTTTTTACTTAATAAATTTTCTAAATATCACCTATATCCTCACTCTGAGCACCTCCATTTCTTCCAGCAACAGCAAACTGAGATCACCTGCAATCAATAAACCACTTCAGCCTAATGAGTTTTTCCCCCTTCAGGATTTTCTGGAGTTCATTACAGACTCTCATTTTCTTAATCTTACCAGATCTTGATACTGACTATTTTTCTCTTGCATATGTTTAATAATTTTCTCTGATGTTTGTACCTACTCTGAGAGTCTTGTTCAAATAATCAAACCAGCACCCAATAATTACGTCTTTGAACACGGGATTCTTTCAGAAATACTGCCTGGTCAAGCTCCAAAAGCACTGATACACTTTGGTCTGTCAGTACTTGAACTACTCCTCTTTCCTCACTATTTCTTTTTGACATGTTTTTTTCTTTGCCTTAGTTTACTTTTAGACTCCAAGAACTGAGGACATCACTTCATTCTTTGTACCCCAAGGAGCACAAACCCAAAGCACCTTCCTCCCGTTAAGCTGATTTCCCTCTTTGACCTGACGCTCGTTATTCTTCGCACATTATAGCTCAAATCTATTCTGATTTCCTCTCATCTAAGTGAGCCAACAGTTGATAAAAGCACTTTGAACTTGCCCTCTACAACTAAAGAGCATTAAATTACATTTACTTTCAAAGTTAAAGAATTCCATTTTCTCCATTTCTGATTTTGTGGTAATGTGTTGTAAAGATTTACGTACTACCCAAAAAGACAGAAAATTCAGATACATCACATTATTTTAAAAAATACCTGGGAGAGGGGAGGACACACTTAAAAATGACAAAAAGCATTTCAAAACCTTGCTGTAATACATAATTTTGCTGTTAAAGAAAAATGTAAATAATAAATGATGTGGGAACTAGAAGAGCAAGTGCTTAAGTAGAAGAATTTAACACCGAAGTGAAAAGGTCACAAAAAGGTCAAAGCATACTTTAAAAATGAATCTGTAAAAATAAACCACGTGAAAACACAGCAGAGCTCTCAGAATTGTGCCTTCCTGAAGGAACTCCTAGGAAGGGAGGGTGCCCTGTTCAATGAGACACTACCTTGGTATTCCTCGGGGTGCTGTTCATAGTCCAAACAAAATGTCAGAAATTTCATGAGCATTCTCTTCTCCACCATGGTGAGCTGTCTGCTGTTGAAGACATCTGCTCTAGAACAAGGCACCTGCAAAATATTTTTTAATAATTGCAGATACTTTCCACACTCTGAATATAAAAGCATCAAGCAACAACAGTCTGATTAAATAACAAATACTTCAAATTACTGGTTTCAGTATGGTTATTTTCTAACATATTCCTTTCTCTTATTTTCTATTACAAACATAATAAAAGTTACCAATTTTCCACAATATTTTAAAATCTTTTTCAGCCTCTTCCCCTTTTTATTTCCCTTCAATTTCCCTTGCATCTCTGACTGCAGAGTTAATCAACAGAGTTTGTATTAACTGTGCCAATATCTCCTATTGCCATTATCACACTGACTTCTCTTGTCCATAACACAAAGACAATTCAAGTCTGTGTTAGAATCTTAAAACCTAAAATCTGTAATCTTCAAGAATTAACTGCCAATCAATCATGGCTTAAACATTTAGCCTGAGCTAAAGAGTTATGTCAATATGCTGGACTGCACAACCTTATTTTAGTTTGGTTTGATTTTATTTTAGTATTTATATACAACACATACAAACATCTTTTCTTCCAGAAATTAAATTAGAATCACAACTGAGGAAAAAACACCAGCTTCTTGTCACAAAATTCTTAAAAAATCAATTTCAACCTTCTTGACTTTAGGAAGAGGAGATGAAACACACGCAGCACATTATTTTCTGGTACCTGTTCTACTTTCCCTTCTCGGAAGGCGAGGACTCGCGTGGCGTTTTTGAACTCTGCGTATCTGCTCACGTTGGACTTAATGAGGAGGTCAATTAACAGGCCCCGGGAGTAAAGCAACTGCACAGGGAGGAGAAAGGAACTGGTGGGTGAAGAGGATCAGTGAAGCACCTGACAAAATCCTCACCAGCTGCTCCCTAAATCACCTGAACCGAGAGTCGTCTTTGCCACATGAAAATTCTGTAATTCCCAAGCTAAGGTTTAGTTATATATAACTTAATCCTGTTCCTATAAGCTACAAATATGCAATGAAGTACAGAAAGAACAGAAACATAACCATGAACTGAAAATGTTTGTCTGTATTGAAAAATCTCGTGGTCCTGAGGAAGAGACTTTGCAAGATCACACAGGAATTTTCTGGACGAAGGTTTCCTGGGACACCAACGAGGACACTGCAAGGAAGCCAAAGCTCCTGTGCCAGGGAAAGCCCAGCACAAACCAGGGGCCTTGCCCTGCTGGCCACTCCTGTGTCTGAATTTCTGGGATTTGCTGCAATTAACACCATATCACACAGTGGGACAGCCAGAGGATAAAAAGGATCCAAAACAGCATTATCAGCTTAACCACCACCCCTTGACCAGTGTTCACGATGTCATTGCAATGATGTTGGGTTGGAACACTAAGTTTGCAATAAAGCATTCTGTAGTGTCTCCACAAAGAATCGAATGAATTATTGAAGAAAGTTTCTTTTTCAGTTTCCAGAGGTCTGAAAAATCTTTTTAGGCACAATATGAAAAGTGAAGCATTCAACTCCGAAAAAACTTCCCTGTACTGCAAAACACACATATTTGAAAAAGATAAAAAATCTGCATGCAGATTGCTTTTTCTTGTTTAAAAATATAATTCTATAATGGTACTATTTAAAAGGAGATATTTCGCAGGTATTACCTAAGTGCTAAATTTCATGAAATTTACTTTTATGGCAATATTTCTGAGCTGTTTTTTGATCTCTTTGGTTATAAGACACTTTAGAACACATACTAAATAGCTCATGTTTGTTTTAGGGGTAACAAGTCTTACTTCTCAAGAGTGGCTACTTTGCCTCAAAGGTTCTGTCTCACCCTCCTCAACATGAAAGGTTCTAAAACAAATGTCAGCATTTTAAGCTAAGTAAATGTACTTACACAAAAAAAATCATTCAGTTCCTACCTTGGAAACTAAATCGATATTAAACCTTCTGCCTTCTCTAACAATTTGGGAATAGGTGATTTTCTTTGGTTCTTGGGCTGCACTTTCGGAAGGTGCAGCTTCCACCGTTGCTGGTTCCGGACTGGACTCTCCTGAAGCCGTGCTGGGAGCAGCTCCATTGTCAGGAGCAGTTCCACTGTCAGGAGCAGCTCCACTGTCAGGGGCTGCTCCACTGTAAAATAAAATAAAATCCCCGTCCCCTGGAGCTGCCCTGGCTGCCTCAGTGCCCGGAGCCTGCTCTGCATCTGGAGTCTGTGGCTCCTCTCTGGGGCTCTCCGCTGCTGGACTCTCCTTCTCGGATCCCGGAGAAATCCCCTCTGCTGCTGGACTCTCCTCTGATCCCAGAGAAATCCCCTCTGCTGCTGGACTCTCCTCTGATCCCGGAGAAATCCCCTCTGCTGCTGGACTCTCCTTCTCCGACCCTGGAGAACCCCCCTGGGCAGCAGGGGCTCCAAACACAGGCAGCTTTGGCAGTGCACCAGCTTCTTCAACGCCTTCAGCTGAATCCTGACTGATTAAAAACACAGAGGGGAAAAAGAGGGGGAAAAAGTCTTTTTGAAGAGTTTTAGAAACTTGTTTGAAGCTTTGAGTCAGTGCCAGAAGAGAAACCTCAAGCATTTCGAGGAAAAGCATTAGAATTTCTTTCTCCTAGCCAAATCAGGTGTTCCACCCACTAACAAACTCTGGTTCTTTGGCTGCAAAGCTATAAGTCAAGAGGACTGTTTTTACTGAGGAGAAAAAAACCCCAACAAAAATTTGGGTTTTTACTTTACATGTACTCAAAAGATGGAAGGATCTCAAAATGAAAATCAAGGCCCTCATGGTGAAACAATACACAGCTACAGCAACAACAGAAATGGAGTGTTTTGAAATAAAAACAGTAATTGGATTAGGTGCTCCCTATGGATTAAAAACCACGAAATTGGAATGCAAATATGCATTAAGGTCATGAAGCTGAGACACTGCCCTGAAGAAAACACAAGCTTTACACAACCGAGCTCCTCTGCAGCCATGATCTCAGCATGACTATTGAGAACCAGACCACTTTGACTCAAAGCTTAAGTAAAACTTCTCAATTTCTTTCTCAACTCTGCCCTTGCATTCTAATTAGTTATTCAAGGAGCAATCATGTTTACTGCAGGTGCTCCAATGAGTGCACCAGGGATGAAGGCAGCCAGTCACAGGAGGGACATTCCCACAAAACATTTACTCTGCACAGTCCATTTCCTTTCCATAGCATTTCTTCAAATTCCCCTTACAAAGCAGCCGTCCACTTTTAACCTCATCTGCTCATTTTATGTCGAACTTCAGTGACACCTCCCCTAGAAAGCAGGACTTTTGAACTTGGTTTAGTTTACACTACCAGCTGAGATGAATCAAATCAGTGTCACTGTAAGTGAAAGGAGTTCAGCAACAATTCCAAACTATCTTTTTATCTTTATACCACAAGCCATTAATGCACTGAATAAACCATTTAATCTTGGCTGAAAGCTAATGAACTATGATTTTAAAGGTGACCTGCAAACACAGAGTATTAACAGGATGGTTAAAATTCCCAGAACAGCAAGGAATTACTCAGCATCCACACCAAATGCTCCCTCACATACCTGCAGCCTTATAGATGGAAGCAGGGGCAGGATTTCTGTTCAAAAAGGAACAAAAACCTGGTATCTTTTAAAAATTGCTCCTCATTTATGAACTCGTGGAGCTCACTCGGACTCATGAAAAGTTTGGAAGCAATCTCCCAGCTTGGGCACAGTCACCAGGAAGCACTTAACTCATGACTGGGGTAAAATATTGCCCTGGGAAATACAGGAACTGCTACAAGGAAGCACTAATGAGAGAAGGCTGTTTCTATACATTAATTATGTCTTTTTGCTTCAGATTGCCAGCATTAAGTAACTATAAAATATCAAAGAAAGATAAGCACTTTGTCAAATGTTTTTTTAAAAAAGTAATCTCTGCTACAAATAAAAATGAAAGTAAATTAAATTTTGGAGTTCTGTTTGGATTTTGGGTTTTTTTTTAGGATTTTGGAACATAGTGTTTGTGAAAACTGTAAAAACTCTTGCCATTAATGCAGTAACTAAGAATAAAGCTCTTATTTAACTCATCCTAAACCTTTTCATAACACAAAATTTCAGAGTAAGGTTTTCTTTTTACCTTTCCCCAATCTCAATGAACAGTTTGTCTCATTTGAAACATACTTGATTATTACTTTTTAAAATCGAAATAAACCTGGATTCATAATACACTATGTATTATCCTATATCACTCTGAAAAGCAGTGTAACAGAAATATTTACATATTTTAAATCTCTATTCACTTCCCGTTAAAGAATACGTAAATCTCCATGATTTGCAGCTCCACACTTTTTATAATGAAAGCCTAAAAACTGTATATAATCTAAATTCATGACATCCTTCCTATAGGACCAAATATCCCTGAATAATGTAAGAACTGTCTATAAAAATGACTCGAATTGAACTTCTGTACAGACAATTCTTCTCCTAATTCAGAAAAAAATAATACATCTGCAGACAAATTGTTGTGTAAATTTAGAATATTATCTTCCACCATTCATCAATTAATGGTACTAACAAAGGAATATCTTAAAATGAATGTGTCTTATTAATGCCTTGTAACAGCAACCCCTTCAGATAGGTCAAATGAAAAATTGCCAACCAGCTGGTTAATTTATTCAGCACAGGTGTTCACTATTTATTTTTCAGCCATTTGCCTTTTTTCAATCCAGCTTGTTGTAGACACAGTATTCTTTCCCTTTGATGGATGCACTTTGTTCTAAGGCCATTCATTTCAGATTTGCACTGTGTATATTATACTGCTACCCAGCTGTTTATTCTTTCAAAATAAATGTTTAATGGTTACTTCATAGGAGTTACAAAAGTGAAGCAAAAAACAACAGAATCTAGGCAGAACATGTAAATTGTCAGAAACACAGTAATTGACTCTCTCAGAAAGTTTGAAGTTCTTTCGGAGAACTTTTCCTTTGCCAGGTTTATAAATCTTATCTTTGCTCCTTGGGGGATTGGGGATTTTTTGGTGATGACCAAGACAGACAGCACTGGACTGAGCTAAGTTGAATGCTTAAAAGCAGAATTTTACCCCAGTATAATCTCACTTCTAAGTGTGAAATCTCAGTGCTAGGGGACTCATTTGGGAGCCAGCTATCACTCAAAAATCATAAACAAAGTTAAGAGGCTATGAAACCTTTCCATCGGATTTAATCCCAGTTCTGAACAATATTTATTATGACAACAGGATGACAATTACAATATTCAAGTGCTATTGCTTTAAAATAAGCATCACATTTTATCTGCAATCCAGTCAAGCACCGTTACTGTGCAGCACTGAACCTTGGAACAGCCTCAGTCTGTGACCTTCAGACTGTATTCATGTTATTCACACCTTTTTTCCCTACCTATGATGTTTACAGGAAGAAATCTGTATTTCTCTACGAGTATGTGTCAGCATTTCATTTAGCTACCTATGGTATTTTCTAAGGTATTCAAGGATAAACTTACAGAACTATCTCAAAGAACCTCTCAGGAATTCTGGAGAGTGTCCAGTTCAGTGCAAAATCCAGAAGATAAAAATAATAAATAAATACACAGTTCAGTTCGTTAAATTTATATTCAGTGGATTTAACTTGAGTAAGTTAAATTCACTGCATATAAAAAGGACAAAGGGCAAATATCACTTTATCATTTTAGCACAATGAAGGATTTCATAGTTACACTACTGCTGTCCATTTGTGTTCCTGTTCTTTTGTATGTGGTTCATTTTACAAGTATTCAAGGGTTTAATTTTTGATTATGAGAACGGCAGCTTTTAGCCAAATTAAGAATGGAAAAATTTAATTGATGGCAGTGCACAACTGCCTATCTACAAACATAACACTTCTGTTTTCCACTCAGAATTAAATCACCAGCTCACAAAGTTGGCCAACAAATTACACTGCACCCAGAGAGGGTCATTTAGGAAGGATCAGGTTGTTTCAGTGAAGTGATTTCAACAAAGCACAACATTTCAGAGGCTGGGGTTACTTTTTGAGACAATGTACAATATGGCAGCGTGGTGAAACCCTTAAAACCAAAAGCACAATATGATCATTTATCCCTGGGCATGCAAAATTTTTCATGTACTTCTACATTTCTACTTACTCGCCAAAACAGAAATCTTCTACATGTTGAATAGTTTTATCCCTGCTGCTAAGAGGAATTGCTTCTTCATCCTCAAGGATCAGTTTTCTCCAGTCTTCACATTCATCACTAAGATCTGTCTTTTGCTTAAAAGAACAAGTATAAAATTACATATTGTACTGTGCAAGCTGTTCTTGAACTATAAATCTCTGTAGTCACAAATATTTTGTACCATCTATTAATATAAGAAAAAAAACCACCTTAACTGTCCTAATGTTTTTTTCTATTTATATTTTTTGAATTAAAACAGTTAGAGCAGGTTACTTTATTACATCATACCAACATTTGTACTACAGCATTGGCTCTAGGAATCTGAAATACAGTGTTCAATGAAACACAGGCTTTAGTAGAGAGTTGAATGTAAACTTTGAATACAAACTCCTAAAAGACAGGCTTGCCACAGCCAGGGTAGCTCCAGATTCTGTGACAAAACTCTTGGAATGGAGACCATATGGAAAAACCTGCTGACTTGGGGGACTGCATGAATCTGTGCATGCAGGAATCTCTAAATCGTACACCAGCACTCATAGAATATAAAGCTCTGGCACTGAGCAAGTGCCCTGATTGTGCCAGGAGGCAGCACAGTGCAAAGAACAGGCACGAGACCGAGCTGAGAAACTTCCATCTTCTACGGCCCAACAGGCTCCGAGCATTTCTGTAAATAACAGAGCAGCCATTTGCTTATCTGGCCCAAGTGCTCCATCTCCTGAATAAATACCCTCCCTGGATGATTTCTAGTGGACTGGCACGAATCAGATAAACTTTGGTCATTGAAAAATACACTATCAGCATTCATCTTTTTGTCCTGGTTACAAGACATCTCAATGGAAGGATCCAGCACCCACTTTTCTCCCTCTAAAGAAGAATCAGCTAAACACAAATGAGAAAAACAAAAGGGCTGAAACATCAGACAGTGGAAATGAATCAAAGAGGAAATGGAAAAGACCAGATTATCATAAAGGAACTGAAACAATGGTGTAGCTGCTTCTCTCTAAGCTGAAGAACCCAGAAGTGTGGCTGAGCACCAGGCTGGTCTCAATCAGATTAACAAGGCAGGCACATCAGAGCCTCACACTGCCAGGCCAGATGGGTGAGGCTCGACCAGGAAAAATGGGAACTACAAACCTCTTTGATCTCTCAAATTACCAAAGAGCAAAAGCAGGGTGGTAATTTGTCTTGTAATAAATCACGCAAACAACAGAGATTTAATGTTAAGGAGGCCTAAAAGAAGCAATTTGGGAAATTTTTACCTGATTTTCTTTAATCCAGGACAATAATCCAGAAAAACTAAAGCTGGCCCAGTTTCCACCATAGTAATTTCTCCTGTAAAGAAAAAACAAAAGGAAAACTTGTTGGACAGGTAAAAAACAGCTTTTCCAGATTTAAAGAAAAAACAACCAAGCCTGATACATTCAAAACATTTTCCACGGCAAGATTTTCCAGATGCAGAATAGATAAAAATTAGTATTTTACGACTCTTAATGAAATGCAAAATTTCCATTTTCCTCATCGTATGCATCTCTGACCAAACAGACTATAGTCCAAAATCAAATTCTCTGGAGGGTAAATGGATAATGCTGAGAAAAACATGAGATAGTGTGAAGAAAAGGAAAATAGAGATAATACTGCTTCTTGGCCAAGACTGGCTCTCTTACCCATCATGTCAAATAAAGGAAAGTGTAGTTTACTGTTTATCTACTGCTTACACAACATATTATGCCTATTACACACTGTGAAGATGCTCTGGCAAAACTCTTATTGAACTGCATGTACTGCAGGTGGAGCCAAAGGAACTGATTTGTACAAAGTGATCATCCCTCCCTGAGCACTTCCCAGTTTATATTTACCACCTTCTTGCAGAAAAAGATTATTTACTGCTTCTAAATCACAGAAAATTAATAGTTCTGCTGTTAATCAAAGAAAGTCTCTGCTCTCTCTTTTCAAAATTTCTCTACCAACATTTCTCTAAACATCAGTTGGATTAGTTGGCTTTTGTTGCCATGCATAGCACATCTTAAATGCTTAACAACTCTGAGAAGAAAAATAATAGAGCAATTACATTTTAAAAAGTCACCAGTTCTTGCAAAATAAAAGTTATTTCAGGATTTAACTCTGTTTTCTGGCAATGTGTACTGGCACCTCAAAAGCCTGAAAGATACCAAAAATACCTTCCTGAACAGATAGCTAATGTTATTGCATACACTAAAAAAAATAAAATAAAATAAAATGTAGGGAGGAAGGTAGGGTTTGCATTTTAAAGAATAATGTGAAGGCTGTTAAGTCAATCTTATCATAACCTCCTCCACTTTTAAATCGTAGAGATCAGTGTGATAACAGTGAAAAGCTAAATTCAGGTTAGATTCTCCTGACTAGATTTACGATGGGATGCTTTTGACAGGGCTTATCTGCACTGACAAAGACTTCATTAGGAGTGTCAGCCCCGCTCCAGCACCAGAGGCTGCTGCTCCAGACCACGGTGCTTACTTAGCATATGAAGGACAGATGTCTGCTGAGCACTGCCTAATTGCTCCTGACTACAAACTGACCTAAAAAAGTCTTTCAGCTCCTGCAAGGCAACAGTGAAGAACATAAATAGGACATCTTTTGCAAAGACAACAAAATCCAGCATTCACTGAATAAAGGTGGCTCCAACACCGGATTGTGGGGCTCCAGGCCCTGAACTGGGGGGACTGGGCCCACACCCTGCACTGTGGTGACTCTGAGCAGCTCAGCTGCATCTGCTGGTGGTTTCCAGCCAGGAATTCCAATCCTCTGGAGCAGGAGCTCATCCATCCTTACTTCGTGTGACTGACGTGGGTGAGCTCCAAAAGTACTGCTGTTTGGTATCACACAGAACACAAAGCAGTGAGGATTAAATCTAGAGCCCAGCTCTGTGAGATTTCAACCTGGAAAAGACACTGACAGTTGCATGTGATGGTAACTTCCAGCTTCGTTTTAGCTGTCAATGGTACAGGGTAATTTCTTCATGTTTCTTCAGATTCCACAGAATAAAAAGTTCAATATCCATATATTATCTGTCACTTCTGGGATTTCCAAGAACCATGGCCATGAAGATTTATTTTTAAGGAAATGTGCTGTTCTGGTTGCAAGTTTCTTGAATATGGAATACAATATATGGCTGTTGGAGCAAGCAATGCCATGATCACAGAAATCCCAGAAAACACCTGCCTAAAATTAGGAGTGGGTTTCTTGAATCTACACCAATATTAAGTCATGCACATTTAGACTATCTAAAGTTAGAACTTTCAGTAAGAGAAATTAACGTAATTTTCACAGAAAGTTACAAAAGTTTATTTGTGAGCTGTCACACATCTTTCATGTGAACATCCCTCTGTTCATCAGCTGAGTTTTCCTTCGAAATTACTTTTTTTACCCAGTGTTGGGGCAACCCAGTGTGTTCAACAAAGCACAGCACGACCCTGCTGTGGAGCTCCATCCATTCTGAGGAGGTGGCACAGCCCTTCTCCAAAGGAAGATGAACCACAGCTGTCCCTCCTCTCCTCTGGTGTCTGAGCACCCTTCCCAAGCTGCGTTATGCCACCTCAAATATTCATCTTCTCCTCAAGCAGCAACTTCCAGATTTGTTTAATCCTGGAATTTTAATTAGTTTCCCTGCACTACATGATGAATAAGGATTGCTTAATTTTCTCATCTGAAAACACTACAGAAGGAAGACAGAGCAGACATGATTACTGACATAATGAGCAAAGTTTATAGCAAGTCTTGAAGAGGAATGCTGAGAAGAGCTGACTAATGGTTTTACAATTAGGACTCCTTTGTAACCAAATATTTTTGTTATAATTGCCCTGAAGATGAACTGAGGAATTCCTTAAAGTAATGGTCAAGATCAAAGCCTAATTAAAGCTAAAATATTGTCCCAAAATCTCAAGGCCTAAGCTCCCCTCTTCTCCTGCTATATTAGTAAACTACAAAGATGAATATTCTGTCCCTTTTTTAGGGGTATAATTCAATTATCCCTTAACTCAGAACAGGAAGCATTTTGAAAGTGTAACAGCAGAGGCAGAAAATACTTTTTCTACCAAGTTAGAGCACAGATGTTTTCCTTCCCTACCATACATTATTTCCTAGATTATACTTGCTCGAAACTCCTCCTGTGTTACCTGGATTTCACCTGAACCACAACACTGCTCCTTTTCCCTCACATTTTTCAAATCTCTAATCTGCAGTTCAGAGCTAACAGCAGAACTGCTGAAGCCATTCTGCAAACTTTTGGAAAAGTACAATTTTAGCTCTGCAGAAAGCTTGTCTCTTCTCCTACATTAGCTTTTGATTTTTTTCTTCAGTTACTAACACCATTTTCGAAATAATTGGCAAATTCCAACCCAGAACACTAAAATCACAAATTGTTTCTGACTGATTAACAATCTGAATCTCAACCAAGAGAATATCTAACGTGTCCTTTTGCAGACAGACTGCCATTTGAGAAACTGGACACTTCTGAAAGCAGGAGATTCACAACTAAAACCTGAGTAAGAACATCAGAAGCTTTTCATGGTCTGTGCCTGCTCAGGAGCTGGCCCTTCCCAGGGCCATGGCACAGCCCCCACGGTGACACTCAACGCTGCTGCTGGCTGGACAGAAGCTGCTGATGCCTCATGATTTCCCCCCAGAGCTGCCTCGATGTGTCTGTCCTGCATCTGATCGTCCAGAAAGAAGTCCTGACCCATCAGAGCAGCTGTCCTTTGCACAGGAAGTCACTGCCACATCGATTTTAAGGATGTGAACACAAAATGACTTATGGTTCAAACCCATGAAGTTTCCTGGGCTACCTATTAACACACAGCAAATGTATTAAAGATTCCCATTCCTCACCCCTACCTGCCCCATCCTCAGTAACCAAACTGGTGCATAACTACAGAGACAGAATTAAGGAGTAAATAAGCAAAGGACCAAAAGCAGACACTTGAGCAAGTGGTTAGGAGAAAGTCCTTTGCACGTGCACAATTAGTACAGGAAGCACATTCACTTTGAGTAATCCACTTTTAGTCTTGATCTACCTTTCTCCAGCAGCTTCAAATTTAAACTAAGTGCCAATCTCCACATTTTAAATTGCAAATTACTTTTCTAAATCATTTAACAAATATCCTTGAAATTTCGCATGTCAACAGCTCATTAATATCTACAGTAAATGTAGCTCTCTGAGAAGAACCACAGATTTTACGTTTATTGAGACAGATAGCTGGCACAGAGAAATAGAGCTCCTTCAATTACTAGTTGGCAGAAGCTAACTTCAGTTTAAAATCAGTCTACAGCAATTTATGGCAACACTGCAGTGAAGTGACTATTTTGAATAAGATTAGCTACTGCTGATGGCAATGCTTGGACAGTGTTTATAAATCAAACTCAGAACTCAGTATTTTATAACAGGCCACTTCAAAACTATCTCCCATAATCACCTATGCAGTATATTATGATAAATGCAAATGTGGCTGGAGATTAAAAGTAATAAAATAAGGTACACAAGGTAATGAGAGCAAGTAAATGATAAACAAAGACTTTATGCATATATGTTTGCAATACCTGGTGCCTGACTTAACTCAGGCCTTTGTAGGGAACAACAGATTAATCAAAGTGCACATCTAACACAGGTATTTCAGTATCCCCAAATCTCATTTCTTTATATTCTGAGAAAAATCTGAATTCATAATTCTGACCCTTAATGAAGGGAACATACATTGTTAAAAGGTGATATTCATCATAGCTAAAAACAGGCATGGATAACAGAAACTGAAGTTCCAGTGGCCAATACTATTACAGACTTTGATAGCCAATGAAAACAAGAAACTGAAATGACTCCAGTCATTCTCACCAAAGAGAATGGGATAATTACTGTCAGGAATGAGATTCAAGGGCACTAAATGTGTAGCCATTGCTGCCTGTAGCAAAGAAGGAGCCATCACAGCATCCTTCACCACAGCACCAATGTTCCAAATTCCTGAGCCAGCTTCCAAAAACTGCCTGCTCTATTGATGGAAATAACACTCCCAAAAAAAGGCAGAGACAGAAGCATAACATTACTTGGTGCCAGATGAAGACAGAGAAGTCCTGCAGCCCACACTGACATAGACACAGAAACCCTTCTATTCAGTTTAGCTCTTAGAAAGGGAAATTACTGGAGTAACTTACGAATCCACATGAAGAACTCTCTGGCCACTTCTGGCACACGCTGCTGCAATAATGGACTCAGGCAAACCTGAAATGACACGTGCAGTTTTTAGAACTTAGCATGCTATGATATATCAAAAATTGCAATGATGGTAGAACTTGGTCAGAAGCAGGCAGCTCAAACAAAAGGAATTTCACAATCTGAGTCACTGAAACTTGCAACAGTCTCATGCTACTGAAATAATGAATGCTATTTTGTGCTCTTTAACATTTTGCTGACCCTCTTGAACACAAGTTTGCTTTTCTTTTTTTTAACAACTGCATGGCACATACCAGTTGCAAACACCACTGAGTTAAAGCTTGGCACCAGTATCTTCTCTCCATACCCTGCCATCATAAGCAGATTGAGTAATTGCCAGCACCATGATACCCAAAGCTTAGCAGGATGCTCTGTAACCACAGCCCTGGTAATGCAGACAGGTGATACCTGAGGGCGTTTTTGTGTATTTTTGTTCTTTTCTAAGTGTCTGACATAAAGATTGTGATTGTTCTTAGAGTGGTATCCCTATCAAAATCCCCCACAATGCAATGACAAATCCCCCACAATGCAAATCCTCCCATTACGCAATGACACTCTATCAAATCAGTATGTTTTCACTACATTTAGAAAAGTATGTAGCAAAAAAGCACACCAAAAGGCTGTGATATCTGTACCAGCAATACATGCTTGGAATGGCACAGGATCTCATTGGAGTTCAAGAAATAAATGGGGCTGTTCTGGAATGTCTGCTCCCACTCACCAGATCTCACATGCCCAGTGAGATGCCTTGGATTCTGGCAGGTTCAGAAAAGCAGGACAGCTCACCAGCTAAGAAGCTCTGTGGCACTAACTTCTCCCAAATCTCTTTTTAAATGATCTGTTGGCTGTTTAAGCAGGTAATTCAGGAACAGCAATTAAAATTCTAGGGACTGGTATTAGGAGACACTTAGGCCATGTATTCAACTAAGGGATGAGGTTAAAGGAAGTGAGAGGAGTGTTCGTCTGATCTGATTTAAGGCAGCACCAGAAGCAGCTGCACTGGTGCAACTGCAGAGACAGAACTGGAAGGAGAAAAAGCAGCTGTGGAAGGGCACAATCTACTCTGGCTCACTTCATGACAAACATCATCTCCAGCAGAATCCCAGGCCTGCCCTCTCTATTCCTTAGAGGGAACAGTGCCTTCACCAACAAAGAAAACACTGCGGTCTAGAAAATACCCCCTGGGAGCTGGGTACACCAGACCACAGTTTCCCAAACTTGAACCAGCAAAAGGCCAACACAATCATCAAAATAAAGAGGTGCAACCTCTGCCCTTATCTTCTGCCACTCCTGACCTCCTTCTAAACCAAAAAAATGGTCAGTTTTTGGGAGAGCAGTTCCATGGTGATGTCCAAAAGTACCAATGTTTGTATCAACACAAAGAAGGAGGTTTAAGATAGGCATGACTAATTTTCCAGGAAAACAGCTACAACTTCCCTGCAAATTTTCTGGTTTTAATGATTCCTTTTTTGATGGATTTAAAAAACTAAACCCTTTTCTGAATTGATAAAGCAGAAAAATGAAAATAGTTTTGCATTGCTGACCTTCCACAGCAAGCAAGGGTTTAACACAGAATTAACCTCCACTGGCAGAAGGAGGGACGAACAGTAGCAGCAGCTCCTGGGGCATTTGTTTCACAGCCTAGAAAGGTCAAAAGTCTTCTGAGTTGAATTTTTGGAAGCAAGAACTCAAAGCACAGACCATTGGGACCGAGGAGACAAGGAGAAAATACCTAAGTGCAGCACACACTGCAGGACTGACATGAGACCCTGGCTGCACACAGTCATTATGTGAGAGCTCCACACTCAGCTGTCCCCCCATGTTTATATATATGGTTAATTTCGCTCCCTCTATAAACTATCTGGAACAGAATCTACAACTACTCTTTGTTTGGAGTTCCCCAAAAAGCTTTTCTTTCCCTCATTGGGGCACAGAGAGTATTACTCTAGAAATGGAATTGAGAAACTTGTTTTTCCTTCCTTATTGATAAAAGCCACTGAGCAAGTGTTGTAAAACATCGCCAGTGCTGCCTGGCTGACCTGGGCCGAGTTATAGCTACCAGGGCATAACTGATTGCTTTAAGCTTGATCCAATTGATACTGTGTTGGAGGTCTGTTCTTCCATTAACCTTGGATGAAATTGTTCCCTGAATTAGCTTCCTCGCTCTTGAAAGCTGGCATCAATTTTCTTCACCAACCCTGTGCTCTAAGACACCAGGGCCCCCCACATACCCACTGGTAAGAGAGGGAACGCAGCTGGAAGGCGAGGCTGGCACATCCCAGATTCTGGAGAGGCTCCCAACAACCCCATGGAGCAGGACACCCTTTGTTCTTGGGTCACAATACCTCAGGGAACCTAAGAATTAAGACTGGCCCATTGCACCAGTTTCTGAACACTCTTCTCCAACAGAAACAAGGCCACGGGGAAAAGAGGCAGCTTTGTCAAATGCAAGTTACTCCTACACGTGACCTGCATTGCATGGGTACTGAACAAAAGCCTCTTCCAAGAAAGAGGGTTCTGGACAATTACAATATAGTTATACATTGTCCTTCTCTATCTAGGAAAAAACTAACTTGTAAAAACCTGCTTACAGAAATGGCAATTTACGAAACGAGAGCATGGAAAGCTGAACTGTCTCCTACAGGACGCTCAGAGAGCTGTGCAAAATAGGTCCCCTTCAGATGATTCAGTAACAGAGAAACATGTATTTTTAGAAACTGTTCCCATTTGGAAACAGCTTTCTGTTCTGAGCTTTGATTTGTCAAAAACCCTAAAATGGATGATATTCAGATTTTGAAGTGTGTTTGGATCCTCACCACAGGGCAGAGCAGACTCTGGATTCTAAAGTTTCCCTATGCCTAATGAGTAAATAAACGTGGATATCCCTGGGCTGCTTTCCTCATGAGGGATCATTCCAACACTTCCTGCCACTCATCCCTCTTGGGGATCAGTCAGCGGCTGGTCTGGCCAGCCTAAAGGATTAAGGACATGCATCACTCCTGATGTTTAATGTCTGTGAACATAGTTGAGTAATGATTTGGATCCAGTAACTTAGATCACCAAGAACACCAAAACTGAAACAAGAATCTATATCTCCTTTTAGATTATTGTTCAAAAATTCTAAGACTTAACTATCAAACTCAGCAATCAAATTACTGAATCATCGTCTTCCAGTACAATTAATAGTAACCAGTGTTTTCCTACCAAGTTATTACACATATTACTTATTATGAAAGACAGCTCCCATTTTACTATATCTGAAATATCTGAAAAGGGCTACTGCAAAAGAACATTTTCTCAAGTAAGGTTCCAAATCCAAACAGTTTTTAGATTTGCAATGGTATTAGCAGGAAATAAGAAGTCTGAATAGGAATTGCATGATCCAACCACAAGAAAGCAGCAACAGATCCGGAGTTCAGTGTGTTATACATGAACATCTGGCAGCATAAAAGGGATTTCTGAGGAAGAATTAGGAATCCATACAATTCTTTTATCAATTTAACGTGCTGACTCAGAAGTTCTTTGTATTTGAGGCAGAAACAATTCAGAAATACCAGAGCTTGTTACCAAGAAATAGAAACATTTTCTGTGCTTCCTGGCCCTTTCATATTCCCCCCTTTGAACGCTTACATGTGAAATATTTGCATTATGTTAAATTGTCCTGCACCTCATTTCTCTTACCAGGAAAAACAAGGACAAAGAGTTTTCCTTCGTGGAGGAGGACTGGCCAGTACCAGTTGGAATCTCTATCATCGTTCCTTTAAGCCACTGCCTTCTCTCTCCACTTACTAACCCTTCATTTATCAGATGTAGTAGTAAATCAGTCTCTCTGGCCTTCTCAAGAAAACATTAATTTAAAGTTCCAGTGAGGCAGGACATTCCATCTGCACACAGATATAAACATAAGTACAAAATTAGCAATTTTACTGATTAGTGACGTCTGGATTGCTAAAATGTCCTTCCAGGTAGAATTTCCCAGGTGGTACTTGGCACCACCCATCCAGCAGGCAGTGCAGTCACTGCCTCACTGGAACAGTCTGTAAAGTCAAAGTGAACCAACTCCGGAGCGTTTCTAGTGCTGCCCCAGGGACAATGCTGACGGAACACTCGCCCTCCAGCGTTTGGCTGCCCGCTGGAAAGAAACAAAGTGGCAAGCAGACTGAATTGTAACACTAATTAGGCTGCAATTACGCAAACAAACATGGTGGCCTGGCCACTTCAGCACGCAGTAGAAACTGAGGTTTGCACCAACTTTTCTGTATAATGCACAGGGAAGTGCTGAGAGAGACCCGAGGGCTGCCCCAGAAGCAGCTGCAGACAGGAGGGTGCCCAGCAGGCAGCACAAACAGCAGCTCAGGCCAGTCCTGTGATGAACGACTCAGCTCATGTGCTCAGTCCCCTCCAGCAGCACTCGCTGCCACTGTCACTGCCCGAGCACTGCCTCCACCCCTGCCTCCCTGGACACGTAACAGGCAGACTCATCTCAATAAATCTTACAGAGGTGGCCACTGCAAGCTGACCTTCAAGTCTGCATCTGGTTGTTTCCAGTAACCTCTGACCAAGATAATCTCCACTACATGAATTTCTGGAGCTTCTCCCTTCCCTATGAAACAAAATCAGCCATATCCTCATTTTCAAGAATAGTGTTTTAGAAGTAAAAAAGAAACAGAGAAATCAGCTACACATTATTTAGTTATCAAAAAAACAATTCTATTTTTAGTTTCAACACAACAAAATTAAAGTTTGAGATAACCGCTAAGGTGGAAAACTTTTTTCTTCAGTTTTAAAAGCCAATTAATTTCTAAAGTCTTACAAAAAAATGAAAAGTTATAATCACCTCTGTGTGATCAAAAATTTTAAGCTTACACACTGTGTCTCCTGCCTAGCAGCTGTACCTGCTGCTCTAGTGCTGCACTGCCTGTTGCAGTGACTTGAAAAGGACACAGTCACTGCCCCAAGCAATTTCTGAACTAAACAGCTCCATATCTGTGGGAGCATCTTGGCTCCCGAGCTGTTCACTGCAAACTGTTTTGCAGTCATCCAGCTGATAAGTTTTTACTGAATTACACAAGATTCATCTTGAAAAGGTTTAAATGTTTAATTTGCTTCACTCCATCTACTAAATAAATCACAAGTGGCTTTTTCATAATATAAAATCTTGAAGGGAAATATATAAAAATGTTGGAGCATAGACAATTTCAAAACAATCTTCTGGAGTCAGACAGTTGACCAGCTGCAATAAATTCTGTTTGCATCTGAACTTCTAAGTAGAGAAGAGCAGCTGACTCTGGAGGAGCTCGCTATATAAATACTTGTGGTATACATGAAACTTTAAAAGCATCTCATAATTTAATTGCAAATTAAAATGCTTATTGTATATTTTACGTTGAAGATAATTAAAATTGATTCGTTTTAATATTTGCTCATATTGCAGAGCAGTATCAGAAAATACTTCTGCATTACAGAATATGGCACAGAAATGCCAACGCACTAAGAAAAGTAAGAACACGTAACTGGTCAAGAAAAAAGTCCCAAGTGAGAAGTTTCTTCTCCTACACTGTAATTGCATATAGTGATCTGTGTCTCATCAGAGGAACTTGGCAATGAAAACCCTACAATCTCACAACTGGTGTAAATGAACGTTATTTAGAAAAGGAACACAAGCACTTTTGCCCAAAGTAAAAATTTAACTTTTTACCAGAAGTCATGCTCACACCAGGCAGTGTTCTCTGAAAAGTGTTCTCTAGCACACACTACAGCTCTGAGTCTAATCTTTGGTTTGAAGCAATAGCAGAACACAAAGCGAAGCACTTGTATTAGAAGATCTGTATAGCGAGACACACACTCAGTTATATTTTCACTCAAATCTTCTAATACTTTCACTTCCTTTTCTGCTTCCCCATGGGAGGAGAGCTTGCTCTCCTTGCTCCTTACACATTTTTAAACATTTCACGAAAGGTGATTTAGCAAGTTTCTCCTCGTGCATCAGCAGTTGCAGCTAATTCCCTGGGTACCAGCAGGGCTCTCACAGGGTGCTCTGGCACAGCCCCACAGAGCAGCTCCTGCAGGAGGGGACCCCCAGCTCTCTGGCATTCTCCAGCCAGTGGAACCACATTTCCTACTGGGACACACAAACCTGGCGTTTCACTGTTCCTCATTCAGAGTAGAATCTCAAAGTACCTTGCTAAGCCTTTTTCTAAAGGAGTTTTTCACCTTGATACGCAGATGACCTACTCTGTATTTTTCACAGCAGGGTCACAGGAGTCCTACAGGCTCTGATTTTGTAAGATCAGCAATATAATCTGGAAAAGCTGCAGAACACAAACAGGCTGAGAAGGACAGCAAAGGGTTCACAGAACAATGAGTTTTCCCACAAGAGCAGCCAGGGACATTGCACAGCACCTGGGAAAGAAACCTGTCTGAGCTACCAGTGGGAGCCTAAACCTCCAGGCAGCTATCACAGCACCTCTGCTACACCCCAAAATCCAGACTGGAAGCCAGGCCAGAACACAACCCCTTGATTTTAGTCAGGTTAAAAAAAATCCGTAAAGAAGATAAAGGTACATTTACATCTGGAGAATACTGAAAAAATGAAAGGGGGACACACACAGAGAGGACAGGGGACAGGACTGTGAGTCAGTGTTCATTTTGTTTGACATTTAAATGGACAGGCAGTGACTTATCCACAAATGATTATAAACACGTAGGTCTATTTCCTCCTTCCAGACATCAACATTACAAGTCAGTGTCACTGTGCCAGTCCACAATGACCACCGAGTCAAAAAATATCCATCTACAGCTGGTTTTCCATTGAGCTTTCATCAACTCTAAAAAGCTGTATATATATAAACTGAAAACTGTGCAGTTAGATAAGGTAATGTAACCAAAATATCAGCCCAAAAGAGGTATTAAAAAAACATTTTTGGCACATTCTAAAAATATCCTGCAACAATAAAACCACTAGGAATTATTATTTTTTTTAAAACCACTCTTCAGTGTTAACTTTAAAATTCCCATCTGTAATATTCGGGTTAGTTTTTTAAGGTATATTTTAAAAATTGTGTTAGTTTCTGGAAGTGATTTTTCCTAACACACTACACTTACATAAGATAAACATAAAGTACTTACACCACTCGCAGCATATCGAACAATAAATAATAGATTCTCCTGACAAGACTTTGATGACCTGGCAAAGCCCGAGTGCTTTCAGCCAAAATCATATGAAACCATAAATCACTCTTTATTTTATAGAATATTTCAAAATGGATTCCTGCTTTCTACCTTGAAAGTCATTTCATGTGTTATTTATAACCACTGAAAACCAGAATGGAAAGAAAATTGCATAGAACTAGAATATTTACTGTGACTGCTTTTATAAAGAATAACTCCTTTTTAGAAAAAAATTAGAATTACTGGCAGACAAACTTGTGAATACAACACCTTTGAAAGAGCCATATCCTTTACAGCTTTCCCAGCAGTTAACACAGTTGGGGAGTGTCAGAGACAAGAAGTCAAGGCTGAATACAATCCTATCCACTGAAGAAATTCCAAGGTAAACATGACCCCGCACCTGTATCCACACCACTCTGCACAGCCACAAAGTTGCAAATCTTGGCACTTACAGGGGTTTCTGCCCTAAACTCAACACTGCAGAGTGTTTTGTCTACGAATTTTCCTATTTGACAACTGCCTGAAGACAAAAGCTCTGCCACTGACTCCCGGTTCTGCTTTTAGACCAATAAAAATCACATCACAGAGGAGAGACCTGCTCTGAGGACTGATGATCCTGAGTACTATCTGCTTTGGCCAAGAACCATCTAATAAGCCCACTCCTGCCTGGCTAGTGGGTAACTTAAGCTGTTCAGAAAGCAGGAAAGAAGGGATAGGAGAGACTGGAGGAGACAGGGAGGGGAGAGTGACTTCCAGGCTGCAACAAAAATGGAAGTAGAGCAAAACAACATCATAACAGCTTTAATTCTCCTATTGTGTTGGCCATCAAAAACCAAGATACACCTGTGAGTTTCATGTCATGAGAAAATCTAGTTTTCTTTAGAATTATGGATGTAAATTCCATGATAGTAGTGAAACTTCAGCTGCTGTACCCACCAGGACAAGTATTTTTGTACCCACACCCACCTTGCTCTAACCTTGCTCATGCAAGAAAATATCTAATCTGAGTTAAGGAAAAGGAGTTTCTTCAAAAAGAGAATTTCTTTTTCCCATAGCAATATTGATGAATTAATTGAACCCAGACATTAACTGAAGCACTGATGACTAAAATTTAGTTGAGGTTCCATTTGCACTAAGCTTACTACAGGGAACTAGTTAAATCAACCTGAAATAAAAACAAATCCAAATCTTATGTTTCCACTCAATCTAATTACTAAATTAATAGATGCACAAGTTATAAAACCAGGAAAAGGCCACATATGCAGAAATTAATGCAATTACTACTATGCATTAATAATACCATTAAACACAAACATTCTAGTTATTATGGTATGACAATTAGATATTCATAGGTACACTCAGCACTGGTGACACTAGAAACCAGAGAGTTGAAGACTAGGGTGAAATATTTCCTCAGGCGTCACTTCCCAGAGAGAACTTGTTCAAAGTTCTACTCTGAACAATCTTCCACACTGAGAAATTCAATACAGATTAAAAAACCCTCAGTCAGTCACCAGTGTTAATCACCACTTATGTATGTTCTCAGGAATGCAAGGACGAAACAATTCCTGAAGAGAAGAATTCTGAGAATCTTGGAATTAGTTATAGCAGTACAGGTGGGCAAAAAGGCATCCTGGAATATAAATCAACACCCCTAAATACAGCAGTAATTCAGAGAATTTAGCTCCTGCAACATCAAAGTTCCAATATCACACCTCACTCCAAAGCAGGGAAGACTGGATTTGATGGCTGCACGTGACCTGCTCTCTCTGGCACAGGTAGTTCTTGTTCCCTTCGTGGCTAGAATAGTAAATAGCTTCACATAAATATCATTTCCATAAACCTCTGAGTTTCTGCATTGGCTACGTGAACACTATTTACTTCATGGCAGTAAAGAATGGATCATCCCCAAAAAATCACAGAAGTTACGCAGTGTTTAGATATCACCCTTACAGTTTGATACTTCAGCTTCTTATTATCAACCTCACACACTCAAAATGTTCTCAAACCTGAGAACATATGAAAATGTCAGGTTCATTACTCCATACCACTCCACAGGACAGGATTAAGACACAGAAGAGATCTCTTAATCTGCTCAAGAACTTAAATTTTGGATTTTTAGCAGTTTTGGTCAACGACGGGGGCAAGATGGTTTTATAATTACTCAAAAACTCCAGATATAAATCAGGAGTCTTTTAAGCAATTATACGTACAGTGTATGAGGATTGTTTTTTTTTCTGCTGAACATGGAAATCTGCAATTTCAGAAACTCATTCATTCTATTCCAGGTTTCCAGAAATCTTAAACCCCATGGACACAATTTGACAGAGTAGCGAACTTCAAAAACAGAGCTGCTAATTTCACATGGAAAACAATAACATTTAGAAGTGTCTACCCATTTGTGCTCCAAACAACACCCTGAGCTCTTTACAAAAGCAAACAACATCTGACTGTAAATTTGGGACTTAAAAACAGTGATGCATTTCAAGACTAGAGCTCAATGCTGAATTTAAGGTGGGAGGCTTACCAAGACCAATCTAAACCAGGCCACTGCCACTGGGTTCTACAAACAGAAATCTATTTCAATACCTCAAGATTATTTTGATACACAAACAGCATGAATCTTAGTTCTGAAGCAGTATTTAAAAAATTCCCTTGTAGTTACATTGTGGTAAGTTACAGTGAGACACTCCAGGTCTCCATCATTATTCACCCAAACAGGATAAACTTGTACAGGATACAGAAAATGCAGAAATATTAGAATTAAGTGTCTGATATGTGCAATCATTCGTAGACAGAGAAATGGGCTTTAATAAGAAAGACTCAAAAAGTTTTGTGTTATCTACAAGCAGGCACAAAGATTAGAAAAACTACTTTAAAGATTTAAAACTACTTGTATTGCAGGGTATGATAAAAATATATTACCACCCTATAACACATATACTGCAATGAGACAGAAGCTCGGCTCCTCAGAGGTATTTTCCGTGCACAAAAGCAAACCCGACCAGGGGGATGGCATTTCGGGAATACGGGCTGGCGAGGGAGGCAGAGGCAGTCAGACAAGGCTTTCTGAGGCACCGAAGGAGCCCCCAGCGCAGGGGTGGGCGCAGGGGGTTTGCGGCCTGTCACAGGGCCGAGGGTCCCGGCAACCCCCTCCCAGGGCCAGGCCACACGGCCCTGCGCGACAGCTCCACTGCGAAGCGAACCCGGCCATTTCAGCACGAGCAGCAGCCCTACCGCGGGCTGCGAGTGCCCACGCCGGGGGGATGCCCACGCTGGGGGGATGCCCACGCTGGGGGGATGACCCTGCCGGCCCCGCGGGCTGCGAGTGCCCACGCTAGGGGAATGCCCCCGCCGACGCTGGGGGGATGTCCCCGCCGGCGCCGCGGAGACGCCCCCGCAAACGTCCTCGCAGGTACCTCAGCAGCCACTCGCCCACCCTAGACGCCGTTGCCACCCCTCCACCGGGGACCCGNACTCGCCCTCCCTAAACGCCGCTGCCACCCCTCCACCGGGGACCCGCGCTCCCCGCCGCCCCTTCGAGCTCCGGCCCGTGGCGGGGCCCGGCGCTGCCCCCCGTGCCGTGCCCGGCCCGGCCCGGCCCGTACCGGTGCCCACCACCACCACGTCGAACTCGGTGGGCAGGTTGTCCGCCATCTTGGGGGGCGCCGTCACGCGCGCGCCGCCGGCGGAAAGGGCGGGAGCGGCGCGGGGGTTCCGGCAGCCCGGCCCCGCCCCGGCGAGCGGAGCCCTCACGGAGCCCGCACGGAGCTCTCACGGAGCCCGCACGGAGCCCGCACGGAGCTCTCACGGAGCCCCCCTTGCAACCCGCCGGCCCCTCGGCCTCCCCGTCCCCCACCCCCNCGGAGCCCGCACGGAGCCTTCACGGAGCCCGCACGGAGCCCGCACGGAGCCCTCGGCCCGTCCCCCTTGCAACCCGCCGGCCCTTCGGCCTCACCGTCCCTCACCCCTCTGCTGTCCCCCTCATCCGCAGAACGAGCCTTCACCTGCCATGCATCAGCGCTGCGCGATGCAGCAGTGAACGTACATACACATACCAGCACTTCCATCCATTAGTAAGCTTCTTAAATACAGTTACGTAGCGGCATTCCACCTACTGAGCAGAACGCAAATCGCTTCAATGGAAGCACGCGTGTTTTTGCATGACTTGCGGGTCGATTTGAGGAAGAAATTCTTAAATTCTTCCCTGTGAGGGTGGGGAGGCCCTGGCACAGGGTGCCCAGAGAAGCTGTGGCTGCCCCTGGATCCCTGGCAGTGCCCAAGGCCAGGTTGGACGGGGCTTGGAGCACATGGGACAGTGGAAGGTGTCCCTGCCATGGCAGGATGTGGCACTGGATGAGCTTTAAGGTTCCTTCCAACACAAACCATCCCATCTCAAAACACCACTGAAGTTTCTTGGGTGACCATTTCCTCAGAAACAACAAATTCCACTTTTGTTATTTCCCCTGCATATTCACTCTTTCCAAAACAATTTCTGTTGGTTTTTCGATCTTGTTGCTCACTGCTCCTTATTAACACATCCAAGAAAATATTTCCATCATTATTTCAAAAACCTCCCTTACCCCCAATTGCAATATTTTTTCCTCTAGCCACCACATTGAACACTGATTTAAAAAGAAAGTTATTACTGTGTTAGTTAGAATGTGTATCAGTCATTAATCTTACGCCTTTTCTTGTTAATTAACATATATGTATTTGACTGTACTACGTTCTGCAAAACTCTCTCTGTTTTTCTCAGCTCATTAATTACCTCTTTCTCTCTGAAGCCCAAAGCCACACTTCAGTCTTGCTCAGCCTCTTCTTTCACCTTACAAAGAAAAGAAAGTGGAATCGGGCATAAAATTCAGAATTTCCTGGTTCAGAGTAGTGCCTCCCATAACACCAGTGTGAGTGTAAGAACGGCAAGGCTGAAACCACAGATTTGAAAAAGCCAGATACAGCAATGTAGGCAAAATAATCCAGTGCAGAACACCTGTGCCAGAATACACTGGAAATTTCTGGAAAGTTTTTCTTTTTATTTTGCATTTAATGGCTTATATGGCTTTAAACTGATCTCTTAATATTATTCATTGTGTATGATTATATTAAAGTCTTAGCACCTTAAATCAATAATAACAATAAACCAGCTAGCAGCCTGTTAACACCTTATTACAAGCTCCTTGTTCACATAGCAAAAGAATAGTGAAAATAGTAAAAAGTGACTAATGGAAACCAGAGGCCACGTTACCCCTGTGGTACTGCCAGACGTGCTAGAGCAGAGTGCAGCACAGAAAACAGTCTAGCAGGAAACATCCACCAATGCAAGAACAAAAACCAGGGATCTAAACATCAGCACTTGATTACTGTGCTGATAAATATGTAACAGAGAAAATTAGGAATTATAAATTCAGATAAAAAAGGAGTAAGATCAAGTCTTATGTTCCTTATATTTATGTTTCCAACTGTCCCGTAGAGATTTTGATTAAAACTTCCGTTCTGCAGCTCCCATGCAATTCTGTGGACAGAGCTGTCATTTGTACTTTTTAACATGTAAAATAAATATAGCTGCAGAATTCTCACAGTGCTGGATCATCCCTGACCTAAATGTCTTGTGCTGAGGCACAAAGCATCCTTATATTGGTTAGATGAGATAAGACAAACTCCCCTTGCACATCCTTTTCCTACTGAGGGAAGGCACACTCAGGGAAGTGTAACATCATCACGAAACCCTTTTGTTCCTGTTTCATATAATTCTAGGACTGCACTGGAGCAGAGCTCTTTCACTGTCAATGTCTTACTGTTTCTCAAGTGCTTAAGTATTTATCCCACCACAAAATGCTGTTGTTTGGTGCTGTGAGTTCCTGTTAGCTTCATTCATAAGATGCAATCAGTGCAATCCTATTTCGTGATGACAGTCATTATCCACTGGACCAGAAATCCTCCTTAGTACTATTTATTTGACAAAAATGATTATTCAGGATCTTTAACTGCAAGGTTTGTCAGTCCCACACAACACCAAAATATTTCTCTGTAGTTTGCAGTTTTAGTAGAAGCAAATGTAGAAGTGAAATATGTAAGTATGAATAATTTTTATGAGAATTTCATGGACCTTGAGAAAATGTCTTGCCATGTTTTTCTCTTTAGCTATTTAATTGCAATGTCATATTAACAGAAAACAGCATACCCAATTCTGCATGGATGAATAAGCACATTCAATAAAGAAGATTTAACAGAGTAAATCAAACACTGGATTAAACATTTTCTGCATAACAGACCACAAAATGGGCATTCATTTTACCAGTAGATCCTCTACATTAGAAACAAATAGAAATGCACACCAACGTAATTAAACTGCACATCCTGTGCCCTGATTACTGAATTTCCCTATATTTTGTTAAACTAGGTCTCATCAATTAGGATTGCCAAAATGCATTCCAAAATGCATACTGAAAAACTGAGTGTAATTTTTTTAAACATTTGGATTAAATAAATTTCCCCCTATGTTTTATGAAATAATTCCTGCATATGTAATCCTACATATTGCAGAGGATTTATACAGAATTTTTAGCAATAGCAGTTCAGAAAGGCACACAAAGATCAATTTTAGGATCCCACTTTTAGCAGTTCTAAATACTTCTTCTGTGAGCAATTTTTCCAATTTTGATTTCAAGCAAAACATCTCTCATAAAAACACTGTTTTACCTCATAACTTTTATTTGGGATTTTCACATGTGCATAGAACTACCGTTGTTACTTTAAAGTTTGTGTAGTTAATATCTAACTCTATCAAAATGCTTTTCAGATGTACAGTAATCTGAGCAAAATCTGATAAGCTCTGGAAGTGTTTTGATTTTCCCAGGTAGGAACACTGAAGCCCAAAAGAAAATCAGGAAGAATCAGCATCAGAATTACGGAGTTTCTAGTTATCTCAAGATCTAGTCTCCCACCATTTGATCAAATGTTTCTTTCTCCAAAAACAAACAGCAAATGCTTCACATTCACTATGATGAATTTTAATTTTTTGAGTTATGTAGTCTCTTTATCCTGCAGTGATTTCACATGTGAAATCTCATTATTCATTCTATTGTTCCCTCAATGGATACAGAATTTAATTCTCCTTGAGTACCAGTTTGAATAAGGATCAGCAGCAGGATCGGGCCTATTAGCTGCTTGAAACATCCAGTGAATAACCTGATTTATCCCAGCGAAATGGCTCATTAGTTCAGGCAGCAAGGCAGTGTTTGTGTGGCGCTGCAGTTGTGCGTGGTTTTCCTCTGGAGTTTGCAGTTCCACAGCGGGCACGCACTCACGCATGCACCACCCTGATTGCTCATTAACCACAGGAACAGCCTCGCCACAGGCAGGCATGGCTGGGAAAAATGATTTGTTTCCAAATTTATTCTAAACTCTCAGACAACCTTTATTCCAACTTCCTCTTTTTTACCGCTATCTGAGTTTGTCTTCCTGTCACAGCTTGCAGTGGTCAGTCCCAATCGTGCCCATATAACTTGTGTGATATTAGTGGTGTTAGACCCTAAACTGCAAATTCTCAGTCAGATGTCGATGCTCAGTTCCTGTGGATGGTGTGAATATTCCTGGGATACAGGCCTCGGTAGATCAGTGACCTGAACATATTTCAAAAACTCTGAATAATTAAAGCCACATTCTCTACCTCATTTTGAAACTCATTTTGAAATTGCCTTTTTGATTAGTAAGATGTGTGTAAATTATAGGATTGCTTAGAAAGACTGGAAAGAGAATTACATGTCACTTGACTTCTGTAACCATGCAAGGCAAAGAGTCTATTTCTTCAATATTTAATTAATAACATTCTGCAAAAATTCTGTAGGTCTCTCATGGCAGTCAAAATTACCTCGTAGAAAATGAGTACAGAGGAGAAAAAAACCAGGATCATAGCTTTGATCACGCTGCTCTGCCCAGTGTAACTGGCAGAGTACAGAAAGAAAGTTCCACTACAGCTACATTAAGAATTACCTGTAAGTTTTATGGGTTTCCTAAAACTACAGGTGTCCAGGAAGAAGGAGAAAGTCTTCGTAGCAGCCCCAACATTCAGGTTGGTTCAAAATCCAGGATGCTACAAAGCAGAGTTTAATGCTTTCTGTCCTGGCAGTTCCACTATTTGTATATTCCAGCATCTGAAAGTCTTGGTCAATTATGACACTTCAGAAAGTGTCAGTAAATACCAGAAAAAAAGAAACGGATTGGATATGTAAGACTGCTGTATAAAGTTGTGTAATAAATCAAGATTCATTAGGATTACGATTAATTAAGATTTAAGGAGGATTAAGTAAAGATGGACAAGTGTGTCTAATGATGTTCAGTTACTGCCTTACTTCATTTGCAATATTACTCGAAGCAGTTTTATTGCATAGTAAGGTTTTCAGACTTGTGTTCTCTGAGTTTAGGAAAACTGTACCTCTTCCAGCACATCTGGAGACTGTAGCTGATGTAAGAAATTAATCTCTTTTCTCTGGAAATATTCCCATTCTTTTATATACTGCATTTTTTTAATTCATCTCTTTTGACTTGTTGCCAGTTTATGAATACAGATCCTTCAGCCATTAGTACATATTCCTACTTCATTACAGTCAGCACGAGTTTTACCATGCAAAGTTCAGCATCCTGGTCTTTTCTGTTTGATTAACAAACCATAATTACAGCTGAAGGTGAAATGTATATTGCCTTATACAAAAGATAGGAGTAGTTATTTCATTTCACTTAATTTATATATATGTATTTAAAAATGTGCCCATACAAATACTGAAAAAAACAGGAATTAGTCTGGGAGATGGATGATACAGCAAATGAAACAAAATCAGCCAGCCACAGATTGGAAGTCTTGCATTTCCCTATTTGAGAAGAATGACAAGTGCAAGATTACTGAGTATTTTTTCAACAGCAGCACTCTCCAGTCTTGAAAATCATAACTGACACCTGGCTGAAATGAAAGGAGAGGATAAACCAAGACTTTTAAGTTCTAAAACTGATAAAGGTCCCTTAGGAAACTCCCCATAAATATTATCATATAATTAAAAGGGTTTAAAGTAGTCCATAAAGTAAAGGAATTGATGTGTCTCATATGCAGTATTTTTGCCTAGACTTCACCAGAGAAACCATAAACAAAAGACTATAAAGGCCTGAGCTGAAATGAGTTCTTGCCAGCTGGGATTCTTGTGAAGACACACGTGTCACCAAGGACTCCAACACCAAACTGTAGCCAAGAGACATCTGAAAGTTAGGAGTGAGTAACAGCCAGGGACTGACTTCCAGGTAAAGCAGGCTACTGGTTTAAAACACTGCTGAAAATCAAATTAATACAACAACAATTTGAAATTATGGAAGCGGGTGAATAAAAGTGATAAAGCAAACACAGTTCCTACTCTGAGAAAATCTCTGTTGGAGGCTGATTTGCCTCAGTTCCAATCCTGGGTCTGTCAGGGCTCCACTTGGAGCTCTGTGTAAGAGCAGAGATTTAGTTTGGGCTTTGCTGCTGCAGTGGTGGAAATTTACCATTATCTGAGGGTACACACAGCCAGGGAGGGGCTGCCAGACCCACTTCCTCTGTTTCCTCTGAAAGGGCATAGATGAAAATATCTGTCAGCTGCAGGAGGGTGATCCGGGGACAAATTTAAGTTGTGAAAGGGCTGTGGCTAAAAAGAAAGCTATCAGCTTGTAAACCAGGAGTATGTGTAATCACCTCTTTAATATGTGAATTTACTAAATCCACACACAGCAAAGGCCTCCTTATGGGCATTTCCCTTCCAATATTACAGTTCAAGCAAGTTTTGTGTTTAAAATACTCTTTTGAGGATTTTAAAGCCAGAGAGTAGCAATAGTGGTGCGCTGAAATTTTTAAGGCATTTGAAATGAGATTATATTCAGCTTGCTCACAGAAATGAGAATAGCTCTTGTTTTTCTTTCAGAAGTTGTAAACTGGTGCCAGACTGTATGTATGTGTGATGCTTTTGAGAATGCAGGATGGACACTTAGGATTTAACATCCATTTTTCATTAATCCAAACATAGTACACTCCATTTAAATGCTGCCTTTTCTTCTGCAGAAAAGAAGACATCCACATTGCACTTATTAAACTTTAATTAATCTATATGTCTAGGAAAAGAATGCTCCTACTGTAAACACTATGTGGGCCAGCTATATTGAAGTATTTACTGTTTTTATAAGATGGTTGCATTTTAATCTGTTTTCAGGGGGCAATGCACCTGAGCATTGTATCATATCTGCAACCTGAGTTTCAACCCCATGGCCTTGATAACAGGCTTTTCTCCAGGGTGTATGTTCTTAGAGTGATAATGTATAAAATGAAAACAAGAAAAGATCAAATCTTGTAGTCTGAATGAGAATTTTAGGTTTGAATGTAACAAACCATAATGCACAGCACTCATTAGAAAGCCGTTTGTTTGTTTAATCTTAGCATGCTCTTGTTCAGAGTAAGACGCTGGCTTAGCAGATCCCGGATCCATGCAGTACCCCCAGTGCAGCTCTTTGATAAGGTAATTTCTCCAGGAGCAGCGTAGTTATTCCTAGAACTCCAACCACCTCCCAGGCATTCTGCACCACAGAATCTCTAAGGGAAGCAAGGAGACTTTGAGCCATGATCTTTACTTCAGCTCTGTGCCTGAAATGACTCAGAACCCAGAGAGCAGAACTAATGGAAGCACAGTGTTCCCTCTCCTTTTAGTACCTCCTTAACACCTAAGGAGCAGCACTTCCTCCTCTGTTTGATGGAGTAAATAAAGGAATAGGCTGTAGCTCCTCACACTGGGAATATTAATTCTATATAAAGACCCTCATTTTGGCCCTTCCATTAAGCCAGAAGAGACAGAATTTCCCCCCCGCTTCAGAAGAATGCTGTGCTGTTGTCAATGTTGAGGCAGATTATTAGGAAGATTTGCAAGAATAACTACATAAAATGGTCACATTCATTTTAAAGAAAAGAAATATAATTGGTATTTGCATAGAAGAAAATGGATGAATTTAAATTTTAGTTGATTATAATTATTGTCATCATAATCATCATCATTATCTTTGTATGTCTAAATGACTGATTCAAAGAAGAATTTTTAACACATTTCACATGTCAGTGCAATTCTTTTCTGTTTTGTGCTTTAGTGCTTAGGGTTTTTCATTTGCTTTTTTCAGTCTGAACTTTTCATGGAAGCTATTGTAATTTTCTTAAAAGGTGGAAAAATGTTTCAAAAGAAGTCAAATCTAGAAGTACTACATACGTCCTTTTTTTCCCAATAAAATGTAATCAAATCGTACAGAAAAACAGGTACATAAATACTGTGGGATGGCACTTTGAAATGCTCCTAAGAACGGGATTTTAAATAGTGAGGTGCTACCTAAATCTGGCCTTTTGAGCCAGACAAGGGATGTTAAACAGGGATAGTTGCACACAAATTAGTGAACTAATTGAAGTGGTAGTACATCCAAATGAGGGTAGCAGTCAAGAAGTCCATTAATGAACTGGAACTGTATATAGACACTGAGCTCCTAAAGATTTTCAAAGTTACTAATAATTGTTTGTATTTCAGCACTATGGATACTGATCCAGCTGGGATTTAATTCTGTATTTCCTGGTAATGTTACTACAGTAAACTGTGTGTATTCGACTAGTAAATCTATATTGTGGGAGTTTATCAGTATTAGCAGTTATGAACAGTTCAGATCCACAATATTTGTGGGTGAAAGCAGTTTCCTTTTTCCTGAGTTTATATCACATCAAACCAGAGATGAGCAATCAAGACTACAAAGGCTGTATACTGTGCATAGCAAAATAAAAGTTTCGTAATTCTCATTTCCCTGATGACTTTGAAATGACTCTGAAAAGCATTTTGCAACAGAGGGATCATCAGAGCTGGTGTGATGGCTGCAATTCCTGATACCTGGCATCTGTGAAAAACAGGGCTTGATCTTCCAGAACTTAACCTTTCGTGTTACTTTATTTTATTTTGTTCCTTTACTCTTCTATGAGGGCCGGTGAGCCAAGTGCTAAAATCCTGCTTCTGACCAGGGTTACTGTGACTTGTGGAAACCATTGCTGCCTGCAGCCTTGCAGGTGGCAGTTTCCTGACAGCCTCTTTTCAGATGGCTTCCTGTGTGACCAGGAATTCCCTAAATAGGAAGATGGATTCTATGGGAAGCCTTGCTTGTCTTTGTTCAATTAAGTGATGGTGTCTTTCCTATTTTCTTGGGATGAACAGAAGCACGTTCATGCCACTACACAGAAAGATGCCTTAAAAACACACTTGGAACTGTAAAAACTCACAGATGAGCTGCCTCTGCCCCAGAGATGGACTGAGGAGAGCCTGTTGGAAGGATTTTCCTGAGTGGCTGCTGTTAGGCAGAGGAATTGTCAGAAGGATTGACAATTGATGGGCTGCAGCACAGCTATGGAAAACCTCTGGCCAAAAGACAGACTTTGAAGTTTCCTCGCTATGTCCAGGAATTGGAATTTTTAACATATATTTTGTATGGAAAAGGATTACACTGAAAGATGCTGGATTCAAATAATTTTTTGTTAATGGAAAACATCAGCAAACCCACGATTCCTAGTTAATTTCATGCACTGAAGTGACCACAGTGTGTTCAATCAACAATTAAAATAGCAAAGAAAATTGGTGCCTGAAGTTCTATCACTCTAAGCAAAACCTTTTTTTTAAATTTCCAACCATTTTCTTCAATTCTATTGATTATATAAAATTAAACACTATCTAAAATAGAACTCACAGTTCAATTTTTTCAATTTAAACTACACCGTACATTTACATTTTAGGGAAAAACATATTTACATTGCAAAGTCTTTATTAAACCTTGCTTTATTCTATATTACTAGAACTTGTGGGAAAAAAATAGGGAAGATCTTGTCATATTTAAAATCATAATGGAAGCAAATTGTAAGACATCCCCCTAGGAAAAAATTTGGAAGAAATACTTTTGGTTTACAGTGCTCCTCAATGCAAAATACTCTAAAATTCATGATACTAATGAGAAATATCAGTCATGGTCTCTTAGGGTACTAACAGGTTTTAACATGATAAATATGGGCAAGGAGAAGTTTTAAAAACTCAAACTACAGGATGGTTATGCATTAAATAATTATGATCACAGGTGTTCCAACCTGTTCTTTCAATTCATGGCCTGATCATCCTTATGCCTCCACAAGTCACTGGTAATTCCATCAGAAAGTCAATGAAGTTAAAGCATATAAAGCCAAGTTTATGTAAGATTACATATTTTTCCTGTGTTATCAATGTTTGTCACATCAACTTTGATGTGAAAGTAAGAAAGAGGAAAAAAGGTAGATAAAGTCAATAATGTCTCCTGAAGATGAAGAAAGAAATTTTTCTTTTCACAGAACATACTGAGACAGAGAGATTGGTCAAGTTAAAACCAAAACTCTCTGCTCTTAAATATTTGATTCTGATCCCACTCTGAGTTCCTTTGACTGAGATTCAGACAGACTCAATTCTACTGTGGATTCAGCCTCACCAGGCTGGGCTTTGTGACAGGTAAAATAGCAAAATGAGTCCCCAGTGAGACCTTTCCCTGCACTTCCTATAAAGAACTGGGGAGTATCCTGGAGCGAATTTCATGGAATAGTTACTTCTATTAAAAAAAACCCCAAAACATTGGGTTAATTGTATTTTCTTCAACCTTTTTCAGAGCTGTGAAAAGGGTGACCCAAGAGCTGGCAGAGGGGCAGGAAGGCCTCAGGACCAGGCTCACTCCTCGGCGAGCTGAAAAACAGATGAGAATTCTGACGGAGAGGCTTTTGCAAGGCCTGTGTGAAATCAGGAGTCAGCAGTTGTGTAGATCACTGGCCTGAACTTCCCTATACCTGTCTTCTCTTCTCCCTCGACTGTCTTCCTAATTCCCTGTACATCCCAGACCTCTTATCTAGGTGGGATTTTTATTCCTCTAAGGGAGTGTGAGGTGGAACATCCTGGACTTCATCAACTGCAAACAGTATCCCAAATGAAAGTATTTACCTATTTTTAAATTTGCATTTTAAGTGAAATTCAAACCTTTCCAGGCACATGGTTCAGGGATCAAAGGGTCAAAATGGCATTTACTACCTCAACCAGTTTGGACCAGTTCCATTGATTTTTGCTCAGAACTCCAGACTGATTTCAGTAGGAACTGGCGGCACAGATTGATATTACCTTATGGATTTCAGAAGAAATGTAGTGTTTGAAAAGACAGTATCATAAAATTGATGTTCAATGCAAAATACCCATTGATCTCCATTTGTGTCAATAAGATTTCTGTAATTTGAAGACAGTAAAACACTGAAATGTCTAGTAGTATCCAAGGTAAAAATACGACTCACTTCCATGGAAACAGAAGCAGGCCAAAATTATGAGTACTAAAATATTATCTGTGTAATGAAGTATTTAAACCTTTAGTATTTCATTACTGGTTTGGATATTAAAAAATCAAAGTACTTACAGAATTTTAAAATATGGTAATTCCTTAATATTTACTCTCATGCTTATAAAAGATCTGGACTCCTGAATGATGTAAATCAATTATCCCTGTGTGTGTGAACTGCTGTAAGAAGATCAATGAGACCTGAACACAAGGAGGCATCTTAGGATAACAGCTGCAGATGCGCACATTCTGTGGTAAAACCCAACCAAATGAACACACACTGCTCACCCTGATGGCTCTCCCTCCCCCACAGAAAATCCCTGCCATTACCCTGCCCAGCTGTAAATGCATGAAGGGAAAACCAAATGAGAGCAGGTAGCAGTCAGGATATCAGCACAGGCAAAGTACAATAAATGGTCACTCTTAGAGGTAAAAGGAATGCTTTGCATTCAGCTTGGGAATTTATTTGAGATGAGACTTAATGGTCAGACTCTGCTTACAACCAAAAGCTGTACAGTTAATGGCTCTGTGGAAAACTGCAAGGACGGATCTTTACTGCCTAAAATACATACTGGTTTTAAAGATGAGCTCAAGATTATTACTTTCACAATATTAATAATTCTGCCGATTGGATTTCCACAAAGTAGATTCAATAAAATACTGAAAATATTTAGTCAATAGATCAATTACACTTCCACTGTGTCTGGATAGCTATAAATTGTTTTCTCATTGATAAAATTCTGTTTATGAAAACCTAATTTCAAGGAAATGACTCCTAAGTTTTTTATTGGAAAATGCTTTGCACTTAATACAGAAATGAGAATTAATGGAAGGGCCACATGAGCCTTATATGTATAAATAATAATAAAAAACACTCACAAACTTTTTTGTGTTACTTGAAGTAGAATGTGATGTCCATGTTTAAAAATACCAAAAAAATGTAAAGAAAATTAAATACCTTCTTATCCCACTAGATGGTGGTGCCTTCAGATTAGGGCTGAGATGCTCAGACAGACAGTGCAGGAAAACTTTTGCTTTCTTTAACTGACCTGCAAATGTGGAGAGTGAGAGATGAGGTCAATCTTGTTCCTCTGGGAATAGTAACAAGCATTTGGGTATAAGGACTTACTGAATATATTGGAGCACATGGAATTGTGTCCGCAGTGCTTTGCTAGGAAGTGTGTTTTAACTTCAATACACATCTAATAGTATTAATTTATCTTCCTGAAGAAGAAAAGGTGCAAACAATATTGAACCTTAATGATGATTGTATCTCATGTAAACCAGCCTTGTTCCACTGGTCCTGGTCCTCTTGCTGCCCTCTCTCCTCAATCAAAATCCAGATTAAAGTGGGGGATCGTTAGCAATGACTGCATCTTGTATTCATGGATTTCACTGGAACAAGCTTAAAAGTACCACTCACATTTTTGTATGACAAACGTGCTGCTGGCTTTCAGGAAAGGTATTTACACATCTGTTAGACAGAAAGTGATAGTGCCAAACGTGGCAGGTCACATCTCCCCAGTGATAACACAAGCGACATTTTGATGAATAGGAAAAGTAGATGGGACCTTGTTTGAGAGAGTCTGTTTGTGCTTTAGTTATCTCAGGCTCTGCAGTAAATGGTCACATCCTTCATGCCTCACGTGGAGCTTGAGCTGGGAGCTCGGGCAGGATCTGTGAGCTGCAGAACTTGTCTCAAGAGCTGTGTCTGTCGAGGGCTGTCCCAAGAGGAGGCCCCAAGTCGCGCTCAGCGCACGGAGGGAGCCTGGAGGCGCAGGCTCACCTGGGCTGGAGCGAGGTTAGAGCACACAGGGAATTAAATGTGCAGCTCTGCCAGTGAGCAGCCACCAGTCCTGCCCACACAGCTTCTCCCGAGCCAGTCACAGTTCCTGGGTCCAGGGCAAGCCATGGGGACAAACTGCTGGGTGCACACAGTTGTTCCTGAGAGCACCCTTCCAAATTTGTGCAAAGTAGTCAGTGATCAGTCAGAAGCAACTTATGAAACTTGCACTGAAAGAATAAAGTAAGTCTGAACTGTTTTCATTTTGCTTAAATATCATAAAGCCCATTGTTAGTATGAAAAATTTAAGATTAGGATTAAAAACTGCTTTGTGGATGAAGAGCTCTAGTCAGGTAAGCTCTAACATTAGGCTTTCCAATTTTCTTGTTAAAGATGGTGTAATGGTACAGAAAAGTTAAGGATGACCGTGTGTGTCTCGGAAAAGACAGCATCAATCAAGAACCCCAGACTTCTTTTGTTTTCTGTAACTGTTGTTGCTCAGTGGGTTTTACTCATATCACCCGGGTGGTCACCCCATTTATAATACCTGGAGTCATTTAGAAACCAGCCCTCCTTCTGGCATGCTTTGATTCGTGCTGATTTGCCATATATTCCCTTCCATTTATTCTCTTCCTCCTATTCCACTCTTTCACTTTTTGATTCTCATGTTTGCAACATCTCAATTTCCTATTTCTCTTGCAGGTAACATAATAAAACAGCAGCACAAAGCTGAGATCTGTCACATAAGTGTGACTTCCAAGAAAGATTACAGAGCCCATCATGCAGACACGTCCACGTAAGAACGTCACAGCCAAAAAAGGCTTAATCTGAGACTTTTTAATGAGCACTTAGCAGGGAATTCCTTTGTATATGCAGAGGACTGAGGCAGAAAAATGCATACAGAAATGGATATGGATGCCTGGTTCTTCTGTAGAGCTTGAATTGTTTTGCATGTTAGAATCTTCCCAACTGTATGTATTAGGGAGAAAGGATCTGCTCTTACTTTCTCTAGAAAGGTGGGCAAGATTTTCTGAAATCCTAAATAAGTAAAATTCACTCCAATCATTGTTACTTGCTGCCATTAAGGGTTGAAATGCAGCATTTGCCAAGAGTGCAAGTTCCTTTATTTGATCTCTTTGACTGTACCAGTATAACTGCCAATCACAGGAAATACCTCTAATAACTCTTCCTTTTACTTAATAAGGAATACCACATCTTTAAAACATTAGAAACAGATGTCACTGCATTACTTCACTGCTGATGTATGTAATAGAAATGACACACTAATTAATTTAATGCAGTATAAATGTACTGATTATTTATCATGGCTGACAATAAAATTATGAAAACATTCAATTACAATCAGTGGTAATTCATTATTTATTGATTCTGCGTTATGCACACATTAATACAATACATTTAATCACCTAAGAGAAGGGATCATTTTTCTATTGATACTTAGACATTTAGATTCATCAGTTTTATGTAAAATCTTTGATGCTTAGGTGGGAAGTTTTAATCCACAATTCCAAAAAAACCTCAACTGAAATGTCAGAACTAAATTGAATACAAGTGTCAAGTATGAGTGCGTCTAGAAAAATGTGGGCACAAAGAATGACACACTAATTTCAGTCTCTTCTTTTTCTCACGTCAGTGGCCTACATTTGTTAATATAATTGTGGGTACTCTTTCCCAAGGAATCCAAGGCATTAAACACTAACCCAGCAAAAAGCTGATACTGTTTTTTCTTCCTTTTCAAGCCGTTACTCAGAATTAGCAGCATCAGTGCTTTGCGTGCTCAGCATATAAGCTCAGAGCTCACTAGGGCAGGTTACCAGCTTTCAACTGGGCCCTGAGAACTTTCATTGTTAAGGATGAGGAGAGGGTTGTTGTGACTTGGACTCCAGTCGGGTTGGAATTCAGAAAAAAAAAGGTGTTTCATTTCGTTATGATTAGGGTGCATTGCAAATGCATCTTCCAGTTATTTTTTATCCTTCATTTTGGACCCGCAGTTGCCTCTGACCCTTGTAAGTATATGTTCACATTTATTCCTTCCCGCTTATTTTAGGGACAATCCAAGTTCTTCACTAAAAAGTAGCATTTCTTTCATATAATCTACTCCCATTGGACATACCTCTATGAAGTCCATAGAAAAAATTCTTTCTATTAAAAAAAACCCCATTGTGATATCTATGGAATTCCTATTTTTATTGTCCTCCCTCATGTTTGGCTACAGGAAACTGAGATGAAGCACAAATATCACTATTGAGCTTTCCAGCCTTCTCTACACAAAATCATTATTTTTAGTTCATACCCTACTGCTTCAGTTGGAAAGCTGTCATTAGTTTGTCTCAGTGTCCCCCCCTCGCCAGGTGTGGCACCCATCATTTTCTCCCTGGATCCCATGGAGAGCAGGAGCCGTGTTCCTGCCAGCTGGCAGTGAGTGATTTCCACAATGCTGTTGACTGGGGCTTTCCTCTCTCCTCCTGCGTCAGGGAAGAGCTCTTTCCCATTTCACTCCAGTGGGGCATATGCAAGGATGATAGAAACAAAAACAAACAAATGGAACCTTTGCTTGACATCTTGCCATACAAACACAGCCAACTTTCATATAGGATTAATACACAATACACTGATATTTCTACGGCTGCCCGTGTAAGAAGACAGTGTTTTGCACACCAGTCAAAAAGGAAGAAAAATAATGAAACCTTACTTTTAAAGTAATATTCAGAAATACTTATTTCAGCTATAGAGAGGCTTAGTAGTTTGCACACATTCAGATTACGTACTGCTGGACTCCATTCAAATAAACCATCTGGATACTTTATAACTGACAAGATATTACTGGATGATTGTTAGGCTTTAGTAACTTTGCCTTGTCTTTAACAAAATTACGGAGAAATAATAATATTCATGGATGTAGTTGATTTGTATATGCTTAGTTGAACTGGACAGCTGCCTGGCATTAATTCTCAAACCTTGAGCATTTTCTAAGTTTCAGAACTGTTCTTCTCTCCATGGACAGTCACCTCTCAAGGGTACTGCTTTTACTACAGCCTTTATGATTTTATATTGCTTCATGCCACTCCAACTCGCTGGGTGCTGATGCGCAAGGCTTCCTCTGGCCTTGCGAAAATTCAGTCTTATTTAGAAATATGTTTAGCTTATGGAAGACATTAAAGTCAAAAAGGAAAAAGAATTCGCACGGTGGATTTTGATTGTCGCATTAATCTCAAAGGGGGAAAAAAGTCTTTAAAAGGGCAGTGTTTGAATCTGATTTATTAAATCTCCTAATAGCAATTATGTTCAGAAAATTAACGCCCAAAAGTTTCTATCTGAAGTCAGTTATTTGCTATTTCTATAATTTCCAGTATATAAATATCTCAGATGAGTTCAGGGCTTGATTGTACCGAACACTCTGCCAAAGTAAGTAGCCCCTGCCCCACAGAGCTTCCAGTCTAAGGTTTGAGCCTAAAAAGATGCATGAACTAGTTCAGAAAATATGAGAATTCTTATTGAAAGGTATTAATTTAAACTAAGTTGTGTGAAAATTCTGCCATGGTTTCCGGCAGTGAGGTTAGAGACCTAAAACCAGTGGCCAGGCTTCTTAGAACACATAAAATCAATGGGCAGAAGGGGAGGTTCCTCCAGAGTGTAATTTAAGATCAGTTACGTTCACAAATATAACAATTTAGTTAGCACACAGTCATCTTCTCTCATCTAAAATAGGATTACTCATAATGCAAAAACATTAAACTTTGCAGAGAAGGTGCCTAAATAAGCAAGCCTAACAAAAGGAAAGAGAAGATGGCACACACAGGCACCGGAATAATGGAAATAGCTGAAATGCTCTGTTGGTATTGCTTGCTTGGTATCAACTTGAAAACTTTTGTTTATTCTTTTCTGCTTGCTTTGTTTATTGAACGGCTTAGTAGAAAGTTAAAAGCAAAAATAAAAAAGGAGGGGAGTGAAAAAGTTAAAGGACTAGAAAAGAAGGAAAGATAAAGAAGGAAAACCAGCGGCAACAAACAGGACAGAAAGATGTTGAAGCACAGGAAAAACGGGAAGAGGGTGGGAAGAGAGGTGTGATGTAACACTGGGAGAGGGTGAGAAGCAAATAACCAAGGTAGCCAGCGTGCCCCGGGTCTGCTGGGTGTCTGATCATGCTTCGGCTCCTCTTGGAGCTTCATGCCACTTCGTTCAGGGCGAAGGGACGCACGAGGCTCGGCAGCTCTCGTGTCACCCGCCTGGAGCGGGTGGAGGAAGCGCAGGATGCGCCGGCTGCCAGGGCTGCCGGGATGTTCGCAGGCCCAGGTACCACATGGTGCGCGAGGGCCGAGCCCGCTGAAGCTAAACCACAACTGATGCCGCATCGAGGCTGCGAATTTCAAGCAACCTCGTGCCAGACCTCCCGAGAACGGGCTTTGCCTGCTGTGAGCGACACAAACTTACGCATCTCTCTCACCTCCCTCCGTCCTGCTCGTGCCCGGCTCTGGAGGGGCTCGGCTCGCTTTAGGCCTGGCTCGGTGGCCGCGGACCCGCGGCGCTGTGCGGTGCCGGTGCCACCGCGTTCGGTGCGTTCCCGGCCCGCGTTTGTCCGATGTACCAAACGGAGCCTCGCACGGCCACCCCCCGTCCCCGTTCCCCTCAGCTGTGGTGGGGCACAGGTGTTTTACCGCTGACAAACGTGCCAGGGCGCGGCGAGCGCTCCAGCTCCCCGGGGCAGGGATGCGGACGGCCCCAGCGCTGCCTGCCCTCCGCTCCCTTCCCTCCGAGCGCGGGGCAGCGCCCGCGGGACCCCCTCCCGCTCCGGGGACCGGGACCCCACCACAGCCCGGGGAGCGCCGTGGGA
>VZTG01002429.1:515895-616606 GCA_013397845.1 Melanocharis versteri
CGCGGAGAAACGTGGGATGGTGGAAGGTGTCCCTGCCCGTGGCAGAGGGTGGGATGAGATGAGCTTTGAGGGCTCTTCCAATCCAAACCATTCTGTGGTCTAGACCAGTTCCTCTGTCTCAGCAGGGTCAGCTGGATTTGGCTGTCCTGAGCTGTCTCCAGTTAGATTTAGAATATTTGCAAGGATTGAGACTCAGCCTTTCTGGGCAGCCTGTTTGCAGAGTAGAAGTAACTGCGCTGTGGAAGAAAGATTTTATTGGGGTGGCTGGATTCTGTGGGAGTTGGGAGTAGATGTCCCAGGCACTGCTGGGGTCACTGCCCTGCTGAGGAGTCACTCAGGCAGGTCAGTACAGACATTCTGCTGTCGTGTTTGTCCTTTCTGGGAATCAGCCATGTCATCTTGTGCCATCTCCGTCTCACAAATGATCTCCTGAAATCCCATGTGTGTGCTGAGGAGCCGACTTGTCCTATTCCCCACCGCCCCTGCAGAAGAATATTTGTGTATTTGTAATTAAAAAAATAAAGGTGGCTGTAAAGAAAGCTCCTGGCACAGAGGTTGTGCCAGTAGGGGGATTTAGTTACTTGTATGTTACAGTAACTTAAGAGTTGCTAATTAAGAAGATAAAGCTAGTTGAAAGAAAAAATATTTTGAGCTTCATTTAGAACCTCTAATCAGCGTGTTTAAAATACTAGGCATTATGCTTTTTCTTACAAGTATAGCGGGTTTTTTTGCCTAGTGCAAGTTTTACGTGCTAGCTAATAGACTGTTTTGATACCAGTTAATCAGAGAATGTCCTGTGTCTGTGAAATGTTATCCCTGTTGTTTTCTGTGAGGCTGATGAAGGCATCTCTCTTCAGGGCTGCAGGTGTCTGCAGCTGCCTCCTCTCCTCCTCGTACTTTTAAATGTTGTTGTGTGCTGAAGGAGGGCAATTTTCTAAAGAGCTGCTGAGATAGTACTGAAAAATAGAAGCAGGAAAAACATCAAGTCTTTCCAGTGAGACTTTAAATACATGTCTAAACAAGAAAAACCGAAACCCCTCCCCCAAACACACAAAAACTCCCAAAACCAACAATAGAAAAAGCAGAGCAGAGCAAGGTAGTAAAATGCTGGCAGTTAGACAAGGGCAGAATATGGATACTGAAACAGGACCCAAGGTAATGAACTCGGTGTTCAGTTCCCTCTGTTGTAGGAGCTTGTTGCTGAAAGATGTGTTTATAGGTTTGGGAAGTCTTTTGGCTTGTAAGGCTTTATTTGTTGGTTTTTTTTATATGGCAATTCACCTATCTGATAGGTGACTTATCAAAATACCTTGAGTTGAGCATCCTGGCATTACAGAATCATTTTTACATTCTCCCGGGCTGTCTGACTGTTTGCAGAGAGCTCAGTGCAGGCTGTCTGCACCTTTTTTGTCCCCTGCTGCGTTCCAGGTGTGTGCCAGGGCTGATGTGCTGCTCTGGGCAGCCACGGTGCCTCCTGCAGAGCCCTCAGCCCGGGTTTGGCCATAAGTGCTGCTGTCACACGCTGCAAACCTCGCTTGTTCTCATGGTCAGCAGTGCTGAAGAGCATTAATTGATCCCGCTGTTGTATGAGCGAAGATTTGCTGTCTCAGAACCAGAATCGCTCTCACTTCTTTCTGCTGTGTTCTTGTGAATTGCCTTACGTGCTACACAGCTGATTTTTGGTTCAAACAAGTCTGTTTTTTCTTGCTGGAACTTACGAATGTTTCTGTCTTGCAATTTCATGGATGACTTTTCTCTTGCAGGTTAAGCTGGGGTGTTTCCGGTCATCCACTTACCTTGCCCGTTTTTAATATGCTTTCTTCAGAACTTTAGTTTGCATGTTCCTCTCCCACCCCTCAACCACAGCCCTCTAATAAACTGCTCCATCTTAGTTATTTGTCCTTAAAGGAGAGAATCTCTATTCATGTTGGTGTGGAAGCAAAACAAAAAATACTGGTGATACATATATTGTAGTCATCTTTCCCAAGTAATGCAGAGAGTGCAACAGAATAGTTCAGATTATGGCATTAGACTTTTAAAGACATTTTTAAGAACTTGTGTTCACTGAGTAAAGGTCAGCTGAGTGACTGAGTTCTTAACACTGGTAAATTCTGATCTGGATAGAAGCTCTTCATAAGAACTTCTTTTCTTCATTCATGTGAAGTTTCTGACAGTATAAACTCCATATTTTTGTAGTAGTGTGTTGTATTAGTGTCTGAATGTGCCTTGTTCTGTGATGATCATTTGCCCCCATCCTTGGCTGTCACAGAATTTGTCTTGGACATCTTCAGGTTCTTGTGGCTCTGTGGCCACACAGCCTCATCTAGATTGACCTGTCATTCACAAAAACAGCACAATAACTCAATCACAAACAGCAGACACCTCTCACAGGTTTCATTTGTTGTATTGGTCACTGAGCTCTCTTTAAAACTTTAAAAGTGTCTTTTAAGCTCAAAAAGTTTAAGATTTTCTTGACCATATTTTGATACTGGTATTTGTTTCTAGGGGTTTTTGATGCTGCTGTTCGCTCTTCTGCTTTTTAGTTAGAAGCTCTTTTTAGCATCTTGTGCACATGAAGTAGTTTGCTGATGATGTCAGATCGTTTCCCGAATAATCCCCTGTAGTGTCTAGTGCTGTGAGAATTTGAGTGATAGTAAACAAGTTTACAGACAGTAGGTGGGCAAAGAATATTTTTATTTAAGTGCTTAGGTTGATTGCATAGTTCGGTTGTATGACTGTGGGCAAAATTTGAAAGTTCCTTTTTCTGCTGTTGGTTTTTCATAATGTCCTGACCATTGCTTTCTGTGTAAGACTGCAGAGGAGACTGAAGGATCGTGAAGGCTTTGGATCTCTCGTGAAGGAGGAGATTGCTTTGCTTTGTCTTTCTGACCCATTGCAGGTGAAATTCCCCAATGGAACCCTTGTAGAAGCAGAGTCTTCCAACTGATTTCAGTGGTTTTTGGATCGCCAGCATAGGAAGCATCCAAACCTCAGTGCATAGCCATGAATTAATCTGTGAATTACTTAGGCCCCCATCATTTCATGCAAATTTGGAAGTGGAGTAATGAAACAATCCTTGGGACATCAGTTGTATCCCCTATGTATTTATATAATCTCCTATTTGGATAGGTTTTTGTTAATAAAGTCCCCATACTTGTACAGGAAATAAACATAGAACAAGTTCATAGTGGAGCCCCAAACCTTTCCAGTAAAGCATCTGTGTATCTGCATTTTTGTGATGAAAGGCACTACACGGGCTAGGTGTAGTGAGGGTCAATAGATGTTTATTTGCATTGCCTGGTAAACACTTGTCAGGAATCAGAAATTTCAGGGTGAATAGGAATATTCACTTTTTCCTCTGAGGGCAGTGTTTACCAGTGGTTATAAATGGAAAACATTTTTAGTATAGGGAATACTATAGACTTGTTGCTGTGCATGTATTGTACCTTGCTGATAGTCAGAAATCCTTACTTGGAGTGTAATCGTATTTCGTGTATTTGAGACTATCTTGATTATTTTTAGTCAGGGAGTGGGTTTTAATATTCTAAGTGAAGGTGACTGCATGTAAAGAATAGTGAAAAATAATTTTATGTACCTTAATAGTTCAAAAAGTAGTAAACTGATAATTCTTAGATATTTAATTAGCATGTACATTTCATAAAGGCTATGGTATCGTAGGTAGAATCCTGGCTATTTAGCCAAATCTTAGTGTATTTTTGCAGAATTCAGAAAAGACTGAAAACATGATGAAGGGCAAACCACCAGGTGCCTGTATTTGTGAATACTGTACAAGCCCAAATAGTGGTTGGTGATCAGCACTTCACACATGCACCTGGCTTTTCTGGGAAATCCTTTGCACTCCCTGGGCAGGAATGGCCATTGGTGGGCTATTTATGCCTCTGGTTTTGGTGGAAAATTCGGCCTTGTGTGTCATTTAGACTTTGTGACACGTGTAGCCTCCCAGGGCCTAATGACTTGTCTGCAGATGGGCTGTTATTTATTACAGTCATGTAGAATAAAATTGATTGTCTTCTAAAATTAATTTTTCATTTGCCTCCAGCTCTGCTTTAATAGAGGACACACAGTTGCCTGTTTGCAGAAATACTGTTTAATCACATTAATATCTCAGCCCCCCAGGCTGGTGAAGATAATTGTACAAACGAACAGCAAAATCTGTATCTTTAACTTCTTTTTATGATTAAATTATGCAAATGACTTATCTCCTGCCCTTCCAAGCACTAATCATCTAATTAGGAATGATGTGTTAAAGGGATGGTTTTGCATCAGGAGAAGGGGAGAACGGAGGAAGCAGAAAATGGGACCTGACAATGAAACTGCTGAAAGTACTATAGCAGTACAAGATAAATTAGTGTATGAGTTCAAAAAGCAGTAATAAAGGCTTGCTGTGCTATTTCTAGTCCTGTTTTAGTGCTATTTTTCATAAGAGGATAATTCTTCTGTCTGATTTTCACCCGTAATTTTCCATATTAACATTAAATTCTATATTATTGTTGTTATTATTAACTTAGTACTTTCTCTTCCAGTTCTCATAAGCAATGAGGGCAAGCGTCTTTGCATTTGGCATTAGTAATAGAATGGTTTGAAAGACAGAATATGTTTATTTGTAGTTTGTTTTTTATCAAAGTGCTTGTCATTGCACTGATGGATGTCCTGAGCCTGTTAAATACTTCACATATCTCAGTCTCTCTTTTTTGAATACTTAATTGCTGTTAAAAAAAAACTAACGTCTTTGCTTTTTAATGCAAAAATGCAAGTGTCCAAGTAAAGAGGGTGCTCATCTCTTCAGTGTCCTGTGCCTGGTTTGTGGAGTTTCGCTTTGAGTGAAAGCCTTCAAATTTAGATATTTAGGCGATCATATATATTTATATTTTAAGGATATTTATATGAAATAATCATGCCTTGATCTCTCGAAGAGCTTACGGCCCAGTTTGCTGTGTTTCTTTTTCCTATTCCATAAGCAGATTGTGTTTTTTGTAAGTCATGCCTTTATAAGTGGATCCTCCTGCTTGAGGCACATTCCCACAGTGGATCCAAACTATCAGTGTGTGATTACTGTGGATAAAGGTACAACAAACCAACTCATAGCAGCTGATAGCCCTGATGGCTTGGTAATGTATTTGTTCTTGTTTTCCCTTTACTCAGTTATTGCACTACTTTCTATACATGATTGAAGTGCAGTTAACCAATAAAATAAGAATATTCTAGAGACCAACTGAAATTTCAGGTGTTCCTCTATGAGAATGTATTAATTCCTTTATAGATGTGTGAAAGTATTGATGTATGAGAGTATATGGATTCATGAGATGCTATATGTAGATAACCAGTACCTTCCACACTCCCGAAGTCATCTTCCAACATCTGCCTCAGTCATTAGGGAACCTCAGCTTCCCTGCCTGTGTCAGGCTCATGCCCCTGTGTGTGTCAGGTTTACTGATACAATCTGAGGAGCTTAACTTCCCCAGGAAGGTGTGAAACACTTCTGCAAAGGTAGGTATCCCCCCAGAGAAGCCAAAAGCGACGATGTGAAAATAATCCTTTTGTTAGTGCTTAGGTGTATGTCACAGGGATTTAAGAAGGATGAAAAACCTTACACAAATGAGTTTTGAAAAATTAAAATGCTGACTGGGGCAGATAATCTGGCTTTTCTCTGTTGTTTTTGGATGGTTCAACATAAAGGATGCAAGTTCTGACACTGCTTCCATTTGTCTGACACAGACATAAATTGCTGGTGGAATGTTTTCATAAACACTTCATGGATGGGGAGGCTGCATTTCTTTCTGTACCTTCCAGCAATAGGATTGAATTAAATCAGTTCACATCTATCTTTGTGTGTATTTTCATCATTATCCCCCCAAATTCTTCTTAAAGGGAAAGAAGAGACCACCTTGTTGAAGAGGTCTTGCACCAAGTCTTTGTGCCACAATATCTACAAGTAATTTTGGTACACAAGGTCTAAATATATTTTGTCATAATTATAGGAGACTCCAAAAGAACGTGGGAGTTCTGATTGGATTAAAAGGTTCTGGGATCCATCGGAGCTTTAAATTGCAGTGAGGGCTTTGAGCAGAACTTCTCTGGGTAGGAGATCTGTGATAATTAAGAACCTAGACTAGACTACTAGTCCTACAATCCTAGACTACTTTCTTTTGTTTCTTTTAGATTGGCTGGATCCAGATACTCACCACACGAAGAGATAAAAATAGAGGCTTTGTGCTTAGGCAGATAGTGTGTGATAAGTCAATGGAGAGTGTGCTGGACAGCATCCAGCTGCCATTCTTTGTGTGGCTCAATTTCCTAAGCCTCGTGGCTTTTGGCTGAGGTGTTTTTGTCTGTAGGACAGTGGTGCTGAGGGCAGGATGTCTGAGATGGGCACCTGCTGAGAGACCACTTGTGGATGGTTTTAGCATCAACAAGGAATCCAAAAATTCTTGTGATCTATAGCCTGCATTTCCCAACTCTTAGGCAGAGGCGGATTGGAAGAAGGTAATCTGCAGTAAGGACTTGGTTATCTTTTTCTTCTCTGTGTCTGCACATGCTCAGGGCTTTATCTTACCTAGCTGCTCATTCAGATGTTTTTCTTATCTCTCCACTGGGCAGTTTGCACTGAGTAATGATATGTGACAACAGATGGTAGATAGTGAATTGTTTTATGAATTAAGTTGGTCTTGCAAGAAGTTGAACAGGAAAGAATTCTTCTAAGACTTCACAATTAATAGGTACAGTGGTGGAGCCATTTCATTATTTTTCTTGGTGTTCAGAAAGTGTTAAATCATTTAAGTTTACTCCCGTTGAGTTCTTCCTCTTGGTGGCTGGAGTGCTGGCCTTACATAGAGTGACCAGTTCTCTGGGCTGACATAAATGTTGGTTGCTAAAATATCCAGCAGCCTTTCTTAACACAGTCAGATTGTGAAGTCTTTTAAATGTGAGAGAATTTAAGCCAATCTTGACCTCTCTGATTAGTGCCCATGCAGGGCATGGTGAGAGAAGTGGAGATGAGTGTTTCAATTACTGTCATGCCTTACTGGTCTTGTACTTGTGAAGGAAAGGATTATACCCAAGTAAAAGGCAGGAAAGTTAATACCTGCTACTTTTTTTCCTTCTTTTGTTTTGATTTTTCTTTCTCTTATAATCATTCAAGGTAAAGGCTATTTCAATATTAATCAAGTTACATTTAAAACAATTATTGCGCAGAACACTAACCTGTTACACCCTTTCTCTGGCATGATCTTACAGCAGATCCTGTATCAGTGGTAAGGTCTAGGCCAGCTGTGACATTTAAGAGCAATGAGAGCTCTTCCAGAGGAGTGGTCGTAGTTATTGATTTGTCTGCTAATTTCAGCTTAATTTAGTCTAGAAATCCAAATGAATTCCTTTCTGTGGTCTTATTGTGGGTTGGGGTAATTGAATATTTTTGAAGAAACACATAATCCTGTCACTGGGCTGAGGTTTTGGCAAATACTGAGAAACAGCAGAACATTTAAATATTCAAGGCTGCAGACTGCCAGCGTACATTAGATGATATACAGTTTCTGGAATTACGGGTAGTATGGAATGAAGCTGTGTTGGTCAAGTTTCTTTGACTTCCCAAGGATAATGTGAAGATCTTTCTTCACCCATATGGTTGAAATTCCAGTTTGATAATTGGAAAGCAATAGTCTCTGCTTTCCATGGCAGCTGGGTGCTCACTGCTCCATCTCTTTTTCAGAGCCCCACAGTGCATCAGTGTGAAATGACACACTGAGCATATTTGTGTGGTCAGTTTAATATATTCCCATAGCTCTGCTGTTTCTTAAAAGTTATAATCTTTGATCTTGGTTTTTCAGAAATTGCTGAACTTGTACATTTGATGACTCACAAACGTTAGAGAGGTCAGCTTTCTTCATGGAGCTGTGATTAGCTGTCCATGACTCAGTGTTGTGCAAGCTGCAATATGCAGTGGTTTTCAAATTGCAGCTGTATGAAAGTGTTGTGGGAAAGCGTGTGGAAAAGCCAGTGGAAATACTGGGAGGATGCACATGCCCCTTTAAACTGTGGAGGCTGTACATAGGTTACCCTTGGGGTGTGCATTCTGCCAAGGTCATCTCTCTTGATCGCATTCTGCGTGTTTTAAGAGTCAGGAGAAATAAGCAGTCATTAAAATAATTAGTGATGCATAAGAAGGTGAAGTTGGGATTTCAAGGCTGTACAGACATGTGGGTTAATACTTCTGTAGGAATTGTTCTGGTTTCTGCAGTCTGGTGTTGGCAAATCCTTGTTGTCAGCAATGTGTCATGGAAAGCAGGACTGGGGAAGGGTTAATCTCATATTTTTCAAGTGGATTCTTAGGCTGGTTTTGCAGTTGGTACGCTTCTGTATGTGCAGGAGATACTTGATATTGTTATTAATATCTCAGGGTGTTAGTGTCTGATTTTGCCAGTGGACAGAGCAGTAGTCTGGGGGTAGTGGGGATGCCTAAGCTGCACCCCCTTTATGAAGTGTGCTGGTACACGTGGCTTGTCTTTCCTTGGCTGCTAAGCTTCAACCCTCTGCCAGCAAATAGGGTGAAATAGTAACGGGGAACATAATTCTGGATCCATTCAAATACAAACAGGTTGCCTGAGGGCTTTTCACGCAGTTACTTTTACTCAGAAAATACTACTATTAGACATACCACAAGTGGATCTCTCTTTGCCTTTGATATCAGACTCGTGTCTCTGTGCCTCTAAACCTGTACAGGCAGCCTGCTTGTAAAATTGTGTATCTGAGTAGTTAGCAAGGAGCAGCACGATTCCTAACGAGGGATTGTTGGAAATTACGTGGAGAAGTCTGTGGGACAGACAGAGAACAGTGATGTGTGACTGTAGATTCAAGGGGCACTTTCATCTTGGGAACTGTTGGGAGAAAAGTGAAGGAATGGGAGCAGAGGTATCCAGGAGCATTGGCCGTGTGATCTTTTTTTTCTTTTTTAACCTCTCAGCACTGAAAAAATCTTTTTTAATGGCATAATATTTTCACGTTGGGTAAGCAATTAAAGTTAATTAAAAAAACCAAACAGTCACTCTCTGTGTGAATGCATAATGCGGAATACACACGTGATAATCTAGAAAAGTAAGGTACGTGTTCCATAGTGCAGTTATTTTGGGCTGGAAGGTTGCTCAGATCCCACTTTGGATGTTAAATACGAATTTTTAGGAATGAAATAATTTTTTTGTACGGCAAAATATAAACTTTAAAGGGAAGAGCCTTTCCAAATAGCATGTTTTAAATAAATTTCTTCTAACTTATTTTACTGAAGACAGTTGGAGAGAATAAATAGAAATTCCCAGAAATGTATTACGCCTGGACAAAATGATGTGGTATGGATTTTTCCATGAGAAAATACTATTTTTTTGTTTTATTTTTCTATATATGCACTCTATTTATACTGTATATGTACAAGTCATAAACTAAGTTTTCAAAAAGAATGTTCATTAATCATAACAAAGTTGTATTTTCATTTCTATGGCTCTTAGTGTTGTGGTAATCTCAGGAATTCCCCAGGGTGTTAATTCTGCCTGGGTACTGCATGTTAAACTGCTCCAGTAGTTTATGAATCTCAGATCTTGATTTTCAGGTAATTGACAAAAAGCATGAAGAACAGATATATCCCCAGGGCCCCCTGAAATTCTCTTGGTTACTGGGGCAAGATGAGTATTTCAGTGACTGGTTTCAAAAACTTCAGCCAGAGTCACTCAAGGTCAAAGGAAAGTTGGTCACATCCAAGAAACAAAATCTAGAGAGGCAAATGTTCCCCATACCCTGAAAATACAGCGGCGTGGAAGGTGCAGCTTTACAGAGCTCTGTAATAGTAACTCTGTTTTATTATGGGATGAAGGTGAAAAATACTTTCCAGATTTTCCCCTTTATGTTTTCATCGTAACAGCAGCCTTAAATTTTGCTATAGGAAAAAAAATGAGGTTTTTTATCTCTTTATTCTCCTAGTACCAACAGTCTATAGATGGCGGTTGCTTCTTTTTCAACCCTTGTTTCACTTAAGAATCAAAGTGTGAAGTATTAACAGATTGTTAAATTCAGTCTCTGGATCTTTGTCCTAAATTATTTTATCTTTTCAAACATTTATATGCAAACTCATTTGGAATTAAGATTAAAAAATCCAAACAAGTTGAGCTTGTCACATCTATGGTTATGTAAAAATAAGACTTTACTTCATGGTACTAAAGCAACAAATAACTGGTTTATTCCTAGAACAGGCAGATCATCTTTCTCAGTATGGTCTGATTTTATCATTTATAGTTCTGTGAATATCCCATATAATTTGCACTTTGCAGATAATATAGACTTCTGAAGATCTTCATCATGGAATTTGTATTTTGTTTTTGTGGTAAGAAGCAGAGAAATAGGGAACAACCTTCTCATCATTTATGTATCATGACCCAGCATCTCGGAGCCTTGGGCTATTATTTCAAAATCCAATATATTCAAACTTTGGCCTCAGAGAGCAGTAGGATCAGTACACAAGAACAATAGAGTGATAAATATAGATTTTTCATTAAGGAAAAGACTATATCCTGTCATTTTTGAATCAGTGTTGGGAGGAGGATCTGAGAATTCATAGCCTCCTATAGGCTCGGACGTTATTTTTGTTCCAAAAAAAGGACTTTTCCCAGCCTTTTCACGTCGCTGTGAGCGAGGCACCGCTGCCGCACGGAAATAAAACTTTAATATATGCTAAAGGAGGGATCCACTAACACAGCAACAGTAATTTAATGCCAGTCAGTTTTGAGCCGTGCGTGATGAGCGGGGAGATGTGGAGCCCTGCTCGTTCCCGGGGCTGGGTCCTGCGGGGTGCCTGGATCCAGGTGCAGGGCCTGGGCTCGGGCTGAGCTGGGCTCCCTCTCCTCCTCCCTGCACCAGAAATTTGCTTTCCTAGTCAGATTTTACCCAGGATCATTCTTTGGAGCACAGAAACCCCGGATTTCTAGGGCAGAACGGGGCTCCTGGATGGATGGCGTGTGCTTTTAGGCATCTCCTGGTTGAACATCCCTGTGTACACGGAAGCACACCATCCCCACGGAGGAGGGGGATCTGCCTGAGTCCTAGGAATTGCTGAACTCCTCGGAGCTGTTAACACATATCATATTCTGGGAGACTTTCCGATTCTAGGAATGCTTTTGCTTTTCGTTCAAACAGATTTTCGCTCAATTTCCTCAAATAGAGCAGCTGTGATAGTGTACAAACAGTCAAAATTTATGCTGAAAAGTAATTCTTGTGCTGTTTGTTTCATTCTCAAGGAAACAATTTATGTTCCCAGTTTGAACCCAACAGTCTGATGCTTCTTACTGCACCAAACAGTGAAAAGTTTCGGTTTGTGCAGTAAATTTAAGAAACCTGGGATTTTTGCTGGGCTCAGATGCCACAAAAGGATGTTTGAGCTCATCTGTCATATGTGTGTGCCTGCTTAACCACACGTACTTCAGATTTGGATGTAAACAACAATGCTGGGGAGGGCTTGGGCTGGACTTTGTACGTATGTGGTGCTTATATATTGCTGTTGTACCTTTTGGAAGTTTACAGAGGAGACCTGTGTTTGATTTGGTGGGAGGGAGGGCGGAGGTGGAGTGATAAATTATGGCCTCGCTTTCCAAGCCCTGACAGGGAGATGCTTTATTCTGTATTGTTATCAATGAGAAAATAAAATTACAAAAATAATATTATTTCAAAAGTTTTCTGCTTGCTTTTAGCTGACAGGTCTCAAAGTGGATATAGCTTTTTCCACCTGCAATCAAATGTAATAAACCATCTTCACTGCAGAAGTCAAATTCCTGGAAAAAAAGAAGTTGGAAGCTCACACTTACACCATAAAACCTTGTTTATTGCGCCCATCAGTCTTGGAAGATATGCCCCACAATGGGGTTTGGTAAAGCCATTACAAGGTGCCGTATGAGTTCCATTTGCCTACAGTAAATAGAATGTCAGAAGTGTCAGGGGGAAATAAATATCGGGCTGGTTAAAAGGGAGCAGAGATGGCTCAAAGCATCATTGAGAGGATTGATTTATCTGGCATGCTGTAATGACTGCAGATGTGGATCTGTTATTCTAGATGAGCAATGAATTTGATGAGCTGATAACACAGGGCCAGAGAGGCCTGGTTTTAATTACTGATGAGGAATTTATTTGTGAAGCACTGTGATTTACTGAGGGTTTGTTCTGTTATTGACAGGTGACCTTGGGGCTTTTCTCTTTTGATGAATAAAAAAAGCGGCATTTTTTAAAGGAAAACTGTTTTATCAGCGCTGTGAATACAGCGAGGTCATTTTAGATAGAGTATTGTCTTTCAAACCATCTTTATATATAATTATTTTTTGCAGCAGTTGTTAATTGCCTCTCTCATTGAGATTGTTGTGTATGCTACAGTTGCTACTTGAGAGACACTAATTCTGGTGCAGATTGTTGCTAGCAAGAATATGTTGAGCAGAACTTTGTGGTAGAGATCTTAAAGCAAATAACAAAAAGTCAGATTAACCAAGTGTATATTACTGGGTTGTTCAGCTTTTCAGCTGCATATCTTACCCTGCATGTATTAATTTTACTGTTCTGATTTTCCTTACAGACCACCACGGGGAAAAAATACAAAGAATTAAAAGGCTCTTTGTTTGTTTATCTGTCAGCTTGGAGGTTTTTTTTTTTTTTTTTAGTAAACATCTTGTTTTAATTATTTTAAGCAGCAATTTTTTGAAGTTGTGTTAGGCAGAAAGTTATTGACATACCTGTTATTTTTGTACGCTTATTTTACTTCATTTTCTCCCATAAAATACAGTTTTCTTTTTGATTTCCACATACAATGGGAATTTTAGTTTTGATTTCTGTGCTTGTGCTCTTAGTTCTGTGCTGCACCTGCAAATTAACATCAGGGTAAATCCAAGTGGTTTCTGTCTGAACTGTGTGCAGATACTGTAGATGTTTTCCAGTTCATAGATACTGTTTGCTCTTAATTAAGTTTTTTTTAACAAAGTCGGAATTAGTTTGGACTCAGCATTTTGTAGATGATGTCTTGACGAATGTATCTATGCTTTTGGACATGGGAGAAGGGTGAGAAGAATTAGGAGGAAAGAAGAGAAGAATGTTCCTTCGTTTTTTACACGAAGGTATAACTTCTGGAGATTTTAGAGAAAAGAAAGGAACAAAGATCACTTGATTAAATGCAGAATGACAAAACCCAAACCAAACCCACCAAAACCCCCTTTGAAGCAAACACCTCCCCTTGCCCCATAGTGCAGGTTTGTTCCCTTGCTTTCCCTTGCTTTTTCTGGGGGATTTTCCATGCAAAGGGAGCAGTTAGCTAATCATGAATAACATGTATCTTATTATAAACACTCGGTGTTTAGCTCTAGGGATAGTATTTCAATTAAATGCATCTGACAATTTTAGATCTGCTCATCACTTAGATATTGCAATTAAGCAAACCGCAGTTAATAAGAGTATTAAACAATGTTCTGTTTTACAGATTTACTGGTTTTAGGTCTTTTTTTGGTAAAAACAATGTGTTTTTTAGGCCAATTAAATCTATTTCACCCATAAAGGTGAATATTTGCTTAAGCAACAATGACAAAAATCTGTCTCCACCTTTGTTGTGGGACTCAGTTCAGAATATTATGTGAGACTTCCCTGATATTAATAAAGTGAAGAGAGATCTATTGCATGAGTTTTCAGCAAGGGTTTGGGTATTCTACACAATAATTGCCAGCCCAAATTTTGGTCTGGTAGGTGACCTGCAGCTGCTGAGGTCAGTTGATTTTTGTCATTGATTACAGCAGGAGATGGCTGCAGGCCACAATTCAAAGCAATTGCAGTGCTATTTATAACATTTGGGGTTTTTAAAATCACTTCTTACGTAGCATCTTAGCATGCACAATAAATGTAACAGAATTAACAGACTTGGAAGTTTTTATAGCTTCTGTGGGACTGGGCTGAACTTGGAAACAATGCTCCAGAAGACACATTCCTTATTGCTGCTTTCCCTAGTGCCAATCTGTGTTTTGTGGCACTGTAAGTAGCAAGGATGGAAGGGACAAATAAGCTGTTGTGTAGGAACTCTGCTTGTTTAGAACAGGGTTTACTTTTTTCTCTCCCTCATGGATAATTAATGTAGTTCTTATTTTAAGGTTACAGCCTGCTGCTGAATTGCTTCTTGCTCTTGTGGGAAGGTTCTGTGATAGTTGCTTGCGTGAAAATAATTTCTTGCACAAAGTTTGCATTATAAATTAGCTGTGATTTTTCCCGATTTCATGCCCTTCTGTGAAAGCCATTTTACTCTGTGTATCCTGTGATTCCAAGCTGTTGGTGAGAGGGAGTTGGTGCCTTCACTCCCCTTTCATCCCTGCGTGGCCACTTTGTGATTAGTGTTTAATGCCTCCAGCTTCATTGTCTGGATTTACTGATGCCGTCAGGAAGGAGTGAAACTTGTGAATTCCAGCCCGCTACAGGGAGCTGTCTTTGCAGGAGGAAAATGCAGCCTTGGGTGTGACCTGCAGTGGCTGTTGAAGGAGTGCTGTGTTTTAATTTCTGTGTGTGATGCTGAGATGACCCCACGCTGCTGCTTGTCGCTGAAATCTCGTGGCAGCCCTGAGCCACCCGTGCTGCTCCGGGCTCCAAAAGGGACTCTGTACCTGTGTATCTGCAGCTGTAGAGGTAGAGAGGGATCTTCTGAGGGCTCTCTTTCAGGGAGAGGTACCCAGACCTACATGAATTGCCTCTGCCTACAAGAATTGCCTCTGCTGTCGCTGCATGGTGATGTGCAGCATGCAGGAGATGCAGCAGAGGGCCTGTGAGGCAGGCAGTCAAAGTTATTTGGAATATGAATGTCTCTGTAGCAATACCTGACTTCAGGACAATCTGGAAATAGACATCGAGGCTCTATTATGAATTACAAATTATTTTTTACAAAAATGTTTTGTTTGCTGTTTGATTTGAATGTGTATAACATTGTATTTTGTTAGATGATTTTTCTTTATGCCATCACATGTATGTGTGTATATGTATATAAATACCTCCTAAAAGCAGTCTAGAGATGTAAAAGGCTTTGCATTTTTTGAATGTTTAGCTCACAAGTGCTGAGGTTTTGCCCGGAGCGAGGTGGATCATGGAGCTGTCTGTGCCTCAGCACTTGCGTGCAGCCAGTGGAGTGAGTTACTGCATCTGTCCTCATTAATGCAGAAGCCTCAGAACAGGAATTAAGACATGTCAGGTGTGTTGATGCTGGAGATGTTAAAAGGTGTGTAAATGCTGCCTGGCAGGTTGCACGGTGCTGCTGGAAGGTAAACAGCCAGTCTGCTCCAGGGCGAGTTATTCCTGGCCGTGCCTTCATCCTGGGGGTAGAACACTATTTCAGTTTAACAGTTCTCAGTAGTTGTATGAAAACTGTGAAGCTGGAAGGAAATGATATTTTCTCCTGTTGAGAGTGGTGAGAGTTTAGGTAGCTGGGATGAAAAGTACTGATGCAGCTTAATTGAGATAGCAAATGATGCCCTACAGAGCAGGGTGGCACAAAGGTGAAAAGTCCACATCTAAATAAATGTCAGGGAGAGGATTAAGTGTTCATTTGAAGACATGTATAGCAGTGCTTCCTTTAAAGAGTCATAATTAATCTTGCAGTGTGAACTTTTTGACCATATGACAGTGTAATAAGGCACAGACATTCTAATTCAGGGTGGTGCCACATGCTCCAAAATGAGCTGAGCTGTTCTGTCACTAAAGCTGGTTCTGGACTGGCTCTGAAGTTACTGGTGTCTTACCAAATCCACAGCTGTGTAGAGCAGAGCACGTGTAGCTCATGTCTGTGGAGTTCTGCTAATACCAGAAAACTTGTCACTTCTGTTCTCATCAAGACTTTGGTGACTTCTGCGAGTGGTGTAATTGGAAAGGGGTGCAGGAATGCTGCTTGCTTTCCAGCAGTACCTGATGTCCTGTTGTGTTTTATTGCTCTGTAGGTAATTGGTTTGTAGAAATTCCCAAATATTTTTATTTGCACAGCTCTGTGCTCAGGCTGGAGCTCCTTTCTTGTTCCTGTTGAAGGTATTTTCTTAGCTTGAAGTCCTGCTCAAGTTCTCCTTGTGTGGGACCTCTGGTTTTAAGTATTACAGAGCCCTGTACCATTCACAGAGGTGCAGACCTGCAGTTGGTTTTTTTTCGTGGTGTTTGTATTGATAATTGATGTTGTTAGAAGCTGTGAGAGATCACTTACCCCTTCCAGTGTCTCTGTGTTTAAACCAAAAAGAAAAGCCTTGCCTTGGTGACAATAACTTAGTGTTGAGGGGACATAAATGAACATTCTAGAACATGCTGGGTGACTGTGTGTTTGCCATTCTCATCTGGCGTTTCTCCCTCTGAGGTTTGTATTTATAGATTTCTACAGATTTGTCAGGTGAAAATTAATTATTCTTGTACTAGGATTTATTTATCAGGCTGTTCTACCTAGCATACCTCCAACAAGGTGTAGTATAACGTGGTGTTCATTTACATAATTTGGAAGTGAGTAGTAAAACATGCAGCTTTGCAGAGTTCATCTTCAAACCCAGATTATTGGCATCACCAGTAACAGCTCAGATGGGGTAAAGCAGCTCTGTTTATAGACACTCTCACACTCAACATAATCTCATGTTCCAAGTTTTTTGTCACTACATAAAAAGTAATTTTTGGCTTCTATCATTACTTTGAATTACTTTTAAGTCATTTTTTCCCTGTGGTGTAATGAAATAAATACTGGTTGATTAGTTAGTCTTTGTCTTTTCTTGGAAGAGGGAAAAAATGTCCAAATTTCAGGAGCGGTTTTGATACCTTGCTGGAAGAGAAAACACAGAAATCCATTCCTTTTGCTTTCCGAGCTCACGGTGTTAATGTTTGAGCAGATACTGGATATTTGTGGAAATATCTGTAAGTCTTGAAGGTTTCACAACTTCCATCACAAAACCGTGTTACTATGGAAAAGTGGCGTTCACTCTTTTGACAAGTGTGACACTTAACGAGGAATAAAAATAATACAAACCACATAATACACCAACTGAGGAGGGAGTTGTCTGCGCAGACAGTTTGTTGACACTTTGTTGGAAAAGATCTCTCTGATCTGTTTGTTGGGAAGGATCAAAAATACATCGGAATTGGACAGGGTTGTGAACGTTTTGTGGGGATGTTGCTACATATACATACGTTCTAAATTGGGGCAGAGCTGTTACGGGCTCGGGGCCTTCATGTTGAACAGAGAGACTGTCCAGGGCTGGGGAAATGCCACCAGCTTGTTAGAAAAAATGCAGAATCCAACACTTGAGCACTTTTTTAGAATGAAGATCTTTCTTCGCGGCTTTCCGTGAAGATGCTAAATGTAAGGTGTGCAGCTCTTTACAAATTGGAGAAAATAGAATGTGTCTTTATATTTTTTTTTCTTGTGAAGATTGTTTTCCAAACATGGATGCAGCGAGACAAAAATGTGCAGCTTTTTCCTGGCGTAGGCTGTCAGAAATGACACTCATGAAGGTTTATTTCTGCGAAATACAAAAACGCGCTCGTGTAATTGGTGCGCTTTTTTTTCTTCTCCCCCGTGTTTAGGGTTGGCTGTAGTGGAGTCGAGCATTTGGTGCTTCCCCGCACCCTTTGCTGAAGGTTTGAGGGCAGAGCATCGGTGTTTGTGTGTGGTGTTGGGGGGACTCTGGTGCACCTCGTGCACAGAATCGCCCGGCACATCCATCCTTTGTTGTCCCTTCCCCGCTCACGGTCCGGGCCGAGGGCTCCGAGCCAGCCCAGCTCACTGTGGATGTTGTTTCGGAGTCTTTTGAATGTGGATGTGAAGCAGTTTGTCTGTCCTTTGCTTCGCAAGAATTCTCTTTTTTAAAAAACAAAGCTGTGGCTATGAAGTAGCCTATTTGTCCTAAAACTTATGAAAAGGAGGGGGAGGGAGTGCTGGGACCCATCTTTATAACAACAATCAGCCTTTGTAAGGTTTCATTCCAGGCTAATGGCTGGTGAAATTGTTCTGGGTAGTTAAAATGAAATGAAATGAATTAAAGAACATGAAGGAGAGCAAGCAGAATGGTTTATTGCTTTTCTTTGAAGGCACAATAGCTATACTCTGTCTCTTTTTGTTACTCATATCTGTGTGGCGGATATTTAAAGTCAGGGGTTTGAATAGCATGATGGCTAAATGAGGGCTATAAATCGAGGGCTATGGTGCAAAATTCTAGTGCCAGCAAGTACTAAAACACAATACCAAAGAGGCTGGGGTCTAAAATTGTTTTAGACTGATGAATATGCAGACATAAAAACAACAGAACACAGATAATCCCTAGCAAAAACCTCCAGAAAAAAAACTAATGATCAATTATTTTAAAAAGGAAAACAAATGTTTTAAACACATTAATGCTTTCAATTTATCCTGGAATGTTACTGGTATTTCCTTAAAAGCCTGCCAATCCATACTTAATTTTAATTAAGAACGTGAAAAACATGAAGTAGTCAAATATTTTTGTTAATGGCTAGATGTGAAAATGTCAAGAAGTTGGTGTACAGAATTTATTTTATAAGCCTACAAATATAGGCAAAGAAATATTTTTCTTAATGTGTTACCTTACTGATAGCAACACAAAAGTTTCCCAAAATGGGATAATGCAGCTTAGAAAGCACCTGGTTTAAGACTGTTGTTACACAGCTGAAAAAATAAAGTGTCATATCAGGTTGGGGGTCACGTTTGTCTAAGAAAAACTAACAGGAGGATTTCTATTGTCAACACAGGAGATGAGCAGTGCGATAACAGCAAATTATACTCTCTGATCCACCCCCTGTTATAGAAGTGACTTGAGATTAAAGCCTCAGCCAGGAATTTCATTACTCTTATACATTTTTCACAAAGGCAGCATTTGCAAAAACAGTGGTAAAGAAGGGTCAGAAATTTTCATGAAAACATGAGATGAGTTTTGACTGTGTGTGCGTGTGCATATATATAGTAGTACGTGTACTACTATAAGCATGTTTAGAACCCCAAAAGATACTTAATACAAAGTAATGTAAATGTAATGTGAAGTTAACAAGCCTAGGCCTTGGGCTCAGAACGTGAGAGTGGATGTTGGCTCATATTTAGTTTATGTCATGTTAAAGGTCTGGGGGATTTTTGTTTGTTTTTCATTTTTTTTGGTTTTAAAACTTCAGCATGAGAATATAAACTAAAGTTGAAGATAATTTAGAATATTACGAGTTAATGAAAAGGAAAATGTTTTTTAGGAGGTGAAGAGTACAGAACTTTGTTATTTCCAAACAAAAAAAAAATTAACAGTTCTGGTTTTATTGTCATTCAATTAAGCAAAGCCCAGAGTCGGGGAATGTCAGCTTTTAGTGAACAGTGGCTCCTCCAGGGTTTTGTAGTTGAGTCTTCGTGAGCAGTTGCAGGGCTGAGCCTGATGCTATCCCTCGGTGTCTTGGTCATTTTCCCTACTTTTCTTCTTGCACTGAAAATCAAGGCTTTTTTCCTCACTGGGGAGAGGGGACGTGTGTATAGGGGACAGATCTCCCAGCTCGTGGGTGCTGGCACTGCGTAGCTGGTTCCTTTGTGGGGTCGTGCTCCTGGGTTTTGCTGCCCAGATCTGCCGTCAGTGCTGGATGAGTTGTCCCGTGGGACTCTGCTGTGACGGGTGGCACCAGAGAGGGATTTTCATCTGCAGAGCGTGCCAGCACATCCCTGCTGGGTGAATTGTCCCGTGGGACTCTGCTGTGACAGGTGGCACCAGACAGGGATTTTCATCTGCAGAGCGTGCCAGCACATCCCTGCTGGGTGGAGAGCCAGCCAGCCCCAAGCCCATTGCCATTTGCTGAGGGTCAAACTTGGGGCCCACAGAAGCAGAGCAGATGTGGAACGTGGGACCCGGTGGGAGCTGAGGTGTGTTCCCCTGGGTGAACCTCCAGTTGCTGTTTAACTGGTTTTGGCTGCTCACTTAGAGGCAAAGGCTGCTCGAGGATGACCTGTCCAGTTTTATCAGTAGCAGGTACAACAGACCTTGGAGCATCATCAGAAGAAGAATTTGGGGTGTATGAGCAGGAATCTTGGTTATAACCTGAGCCTTTCACAGGCATGAAGCTGCTGCACAACTTCTGGTGGAAAGCAGCACTCCTGTTTTTATAGTGCGTTGGGAAAGCTCATCTGCCCGATTTAGGAGATGGATCAGCTCCAGCCCTGTGGCTTGCTGTGAAATTGCTGTGTGGCATTGCCCATCTATTGTTGCAGAGCACTTAGTGCTGCACGTGGCTTTGTTTGTAGTTGTTCCCTTTTTTAATGAGTCAGTGTGAAAGGTGTTTCTTTGCAGATGCTTTGCCATCCACGGGGAGGATCAGGATGTGACTCCATGAGGAGGGATGGGCTTTGTGCTCCGTTGGGAAGCAGCCTGCACACACTCTCCCCACCTTATTACCTTGGCCTTGTTTCCTGTTGGGTTGCTTCTTAAGTGTCCAAAATGTGGTAGGTGACTGACATCTGCTCAGGCAGAAACCAGGAGAAGCTTCTTCATAGTTACGCACTTAAAACTTTGGAAGAAGGGGTGGATAGGTGTCCGTGAAAATATTTATTACATCCATATGAAATGGCCCATTTTTTAGTGGCTGCCAGTGTATTTCCATAACGAGCATGTGCCACTGGGATTGTGTTTACTTTAATAAAATTTTTCACTGCTTCGCTCTGATTGTATCTGTTCTTGGATAAGAATAGTTTGCGGGGTAAAATGAATGAGTGGCTTTATGCATAATACAGGAGTATCAAATTAATCAAAATGTAAGGTGCTTTCTGCTTTTTAACACTAAGTGTTTTTCTTGCAGAAGTTAGTTGAGTTGGCTGCAAAATAGATTGTTATATTAAAATGGGTCTTTTTTTTCCTACCACCTTTAAAAAAGATTTGACTTTTTCTTTATAAAAAGGTCCTTTTCCCACCAGCACATGTGAGAAGTACTCTTAAGAGTTGACTATGGGAAGAAGGAAGTAGTAGAGTTTGTGTTTAAGAGGCTTAATTATGGCTTTGGGAAGCTGTGGCAAATACTGAGGGGTACTGGAAGTTGGAACAGTAGCTCATGAGTTGGGTTTCTTGGGTTTCCAGCCTGATTTTTCCTGAGTGAAGGGTGTTTGACCCATTGAGCCAGGTGGTTGTCTCCCAGTTTTCGTTGATGTGGCTGATGTTCTGAACAGCTCATGGTGGAGGACTGGAGCCATTTCATACTTGGGTGCTTTTATAAGAAGAAATTAAAGTGGATAAAAGTTTTCTGCAGGTGGACCAAGGCCCTGGCATTGCTGCACAGCCCAGTCAGTGGTACAGACTGTGGTGTGCCACCCTACAGCCGGCACTTTGATTTCGAATAAGTGAAATGCTTGGGGGAAAAAGGTGAATAGTGCAGGGATTAGGGCCTCCACCTCCTTTCTCCTTTTCCCCCATATACTTTGGATCCTTGTACAATTGTTCTTTGTTCGGGAGCAGCCTGGGATGCTGCTGTCTCTGCCTCCCTGAAGCTGCCCCCAGTGTCTCTGGTACAGCTGCCGTCTGCTCATAACCAGCAGCTTTGAGGTGAGAGGTTGGTCTCTGTTCTCACTGCCCTGAGCCTTTCGGTCTTTTCAGCTGTTCTGGTGTGGAATTTTGCAGAACAGTTTTGCCAAAATAATTTCCTGATGTGTTTTTATCGTCGATCTGCACATTTTGCAGGAGTCTGAGAGTTCCCAAGTAAGGGATGTGCTGTTTGGCGTTAACATTTTTGGGCTGTGGTTAATGCCACTGATGAATTCTGTAAAAATGTGGGAAATTTGCAGTAACTTGACATGGAATAAGAAACTAACAGTGTTGATCTTTCTGGGTTATTACATTTGCTTTTAAAGGTAGATGAAGCATTAACACCTGAGACTGCAGCACTGATCGTGGCAGTGTTGCTGTAAAAGCCTGATGGCTGTCACTTTACTTCAGAGATAATATAAAGAGCAGCCCACCTTTAAATCAGGTGATTAACTTCCTTCTCCATGCTGAGGCTGGAAGAGTTTTTCCACTGAGTTTCAACAAAGGGCAGATTCACAAATTCTGTTCAGCCCAGACAGTGGGAGTTTGCAGTGATGGTACTGTGGATTTTCCAGTTGCTGAGTGTTTCCCATGAAGTTCTCTGGCCTTTTCTGAGCTGTTGTGTTGGAAACCAACTTCCAGAATATAAGTTTGAGGTACGCAGGAATAGAGGCATTTCCAGATCTTGTTTTTGGAAATATTTGTGGTGTTTTGTCTGTGGAAAATTACTGTGAAAGTGTGACGTGTGTTGCCATAGCCCTTTTGTTAAGGAAAAGAATAGTTGATGATGATTTTGGGGCATCCAGTTGGGCACCTCTAGGGTGAAAAGAGATCTTTCAAAAGGTAAAAAGCCTGTTTTCAGTGTTGCAAGTTTATTTTAATGAAAAAAAAATCTTTGTTTGCAGGTGGAAACCTTTGTTCTAGTTTAATTATATGTTTCTAGTTCTGCAATGACTGTTTCAGTTTTGGTAGCCTTGATACTCTATTCAGTACTACTTTCAGAAGTTTTATTAATTAATTTAACAAGAGCAGCTTGCATGTGTCCCTTTTCGATTCCTGTATTTTTGATAAAATACAAAAATTTCTGAAAGCCTTTCGTAGCAGTTTGAGATTTAAATTTAAAATAAAAGTAGTAATAGAAAACAGTTTTAAAGTGGTTTTGTCAGAAGAAGTAAATATTGAGTTTATAAAGTGTCAGTTCAGGAATGCAAAGAGGCTGTGTATTAATGTATGACTCTCTAAGGCATCTCCCACTCCCTTCTGCTATTTTTTTTTCCTCCCTGCACTGTGTTTGCCTTTTTTGATAAGTAAATGCATAATGAATTTAGGGAGTGCTGGGAGACAGGAAATGAAAGGAGTAGCCATTTAATACTGATAATAATATGTATTTTGGATGTCAAACCTTGAATTAAGATGCAAAAAGTAAAGTAGATCACTGGAAAAAGTTGGTGTGATACAGAATTTAAAGTTGCTAATGAGCAAATGCTGCCCAGGATTCGAGATTTCCCCTCCCTTTTTCCTGTTCCTTCAGAGCCCAGAGGGTATCTGACAACCTTTAATACTGGGTTTTGATTTTTGAATGTAACAACGTAGTAAAAGTCTAATAAAGTAAAACAGGTTGCATGGTTTCAATTTCTAGGGGTGGGGTGGGTTTTTTTTTTTTTGCTTTTAAGCAGTTTAGCAGAAAGCAATTAAGAGAGCTCATTCTAGTGGCTAATCAAAATCATAAACCAAAACACAAAATAAAGGCAAAGTATAAATTAGTGCTACTGAAAAGATGTTCCCAAACCAGCTGTGCTTACATACATCAAGTTTACATTATTAACTGCACCATTTCTCCACCAGTATGTTGTCAGCACAGTGGAATGAAGCCTTCATCTTTACCCATTATTTCCTTTCATAAAAGCTAAAATAACTTCATCACGAAATAAGACGGAAAATAAAGTCACATAAGACGCGGAGTTGGAAATGTGCCGTTTCATTCAAACGTTTTGTTTAAAAAAAAAATAAAAAATAAAAGCGGTAAAGCCGCACGTGAAGAGTTGAAGAGGAGCTGCAGGGCTGGCTGAGATAAAGATGACAAATGGGCGAGGGGGCCCCGAGCCCCCCTGTTGGGGCTGACAGATCCGTCCAGCAGTGGCACCGGGGCAGGGAGGCATCAGCTCCAGTAATGGAGAGATGTCTGCTGGAGAGATTGCTCTATCACCGTGATGGGCTCCTCGCACGTTATAAATCTGAGATTGTTCTGGGCTGCCGCGGAAACGAGCAGCTCCTTCTCCCTCCCAGAATGAGATGTCGGGCAGAGGAAGGGACAGAAATGAAAAGCAAAAGTGAGGAAAGTTATCTTTTTAACGTAAATCTCTTGTGGAAACAATATCAGGCCCATTAGTGATTTGAAAAAAGCACCGTGGCAATCTTGGCCCTATGCAGGGCAGAAAGAAGCTGCTTTATGGCCTCTCCTCCCTCCCCTCCCCAGTGCCTTTAATCTGGGTGCTGGAGTGATGGGCTGCTCTAAATTTGTGTGGGAAGTGAGGTCCAAGGTGGTGACAGCTCATGGAGTCCCCATCCTGGAGGTGTCCCAGGAGAGACTGGACGTGGCACTCAGAGCTCTGGGCTGGGTGACAAGGTGGGGATCGGGCACAGGTTGGACCTGATGATCTCAGAGATCTTTTCCAGCCTGGCTGGTTCTGTGATTCCTGTTCATTGCCTTTGCATTGTGGTACAGAGCGAGGACGGGGTGGTGATCCAGGCCCTCCTGCCCCAGAAGGGAAGCTGAGGGTGAGCAGTTTCCAGAGAGGTCTGAAGTGCAGTGAGAAATTATGGTGGGGCAGTGCTTGGGTGCCTGAGAGCTCTGGGGATCAGCCCCTGGCACACAGGCACTGCCTGTGGCAGCTGGCCCTGGGTGCAAGTGTGCTCCCCCTGCCCTTGCTGCCATTCATTTCTGCTTCAGGGTTTTCTTCCAATCCTTCTGCCCTTGTTGAAAACGCTTTGGGAGTCCTGAACGTGCTGCCTGTTCCTTAGGTGGAAGCAGACCTGGTGAGCTGCTGCAGGGTTTGGTTGCCCTGGACAGCAAATGTTGTGGATCCTTCTTATGCCCCAGCAAGGACAGATATGTGAACATAAGTTAGTTTATCTTGGCAAATTTATATGAGCTTTTATTAAGTTTAGGTGGCTTATCAATATAGATTCCATAGTAGGAAACATGGAAAATTTAGCGGTAATAATTCATCTAATTTGTAAAGGGGAACTTGAAACACACTTTGTTATTAAACATAATTCAAACCAGGCACGAAAGTGGATAGTTAGACACAATGTCCTGTGATGTGCCGTGGGTAGGTTGTGCAAAGCTGGCTCAATAGCTGTGTTTGCTAAGATCACTGATTTTTCTAGACATGGGAAAGGCTGCCACTGCTGTCTGGTCTTCTGTAGAGCGTGTAGGAAAGGAAATTCCTGGACAGGTTGGCAAAAATCGGGAACACAGCTTAAGCTTGTTCAATGTAATTTGAAATTATCAGACTTAAGAAAGGTTACTTGATTGAGTTTTCAATGATTTTTTTGTGTCTGATCTTATTTAGTGTTTTTAATGATCACCCAGACACAGAGTGGATGTGTGGTAATACAGTTTGCTGATGACAAATGTAAGAAGATATTGTCGATAGACAGAAGAATAAAGATGACAACTTGAGGGACTTGAGTAATTAAAATGGGATGGAAATTAGTAAATTATAGGCCCAGTAATTCACTTAAGATGCCTGCTAAATCTGAAACACTGGGCCAGACAAAATACTGGAGTTGATTAAGAGACTCTAAAAGACACCAAGAAGGAATGGTTTAGACAAGTGAGGGAGAGCTCTGGTTCCTTTTAGAACTCAGGTCAGTAAAGCTGCTCCAGGAAGGGCCTTGCCTGTCCTGAAGGCATCGATACTTGAATCTTCGCAAGAAGCTCCTCTCCCATCTAGATAATTCCTGTTCTCTGGAATTAGATGTGGCTCTTTGTGCTCTGCTATCGGTGCAGCTGGGGACAGAGGAGCTGCTCTTCCAGAAGGGCTCTGCTGAAATGGTTGTATCTTCACCTTAAATGCATTTATCCATCTTGCTAAATGTTTGCAGGTATCTTTTTCTTTTTTCTGCACTACTTAAAAGGTTTTCTGCCCTCCCTGTGCTGTCTGTACCATCTCTTCTGCTTCAGTCTCTTCATCAGCTACTGCTTGTCTGACCAAAGATCTCAGATTCTCATAACCGTCCCATTTGTTCCTCCCTTGATGTTTTCTTATTCGTGTTTGTTGTTATACTTATTTTACATTGCACCTCGCCTTTTTGTTTGTCTGATCTGTGTATTCTGACTCTGTTACGAGTAATCATTTGAGTCCCTCCTGTGCCCAGTGGGATGTTGTGTTACGTGTTGCACTCACACATTCTGCTGCTTCCACGCTGAACCTCCCAGTCCACAGTGACCTTTGGTTTGTGAGGTTGTTTTTTCAGGAGGGGGGAAAATTTTTCTCTTTTTTTCAATAGAAGAGGAGAACAAGCTAAGCTTAATGGACATTAGAGTATTAGCACTCTGTTGTTTACCTTTCCTTCTCCTTTCTACCTGCCCAAGAGAGGAAGCAGCATTCAGGTCACAATCAAATAAAGAACAATTTCATTCAGATCAGGCAGCATCCCAGGAGGGGGAGGCCATGCTTCAGCAAAGCAACAGGCCTCATTTTAAAGGGATCCAGGCACTTGCAGTTTATGGAGAGTGAGCTGAAAAAGTTTAGTTAAAGCCACCCAGCAGATGAGTTGAATGATAGGGAATGGAAGAAAGAGTCACAGGAAGGGTGATGTTGGAAAGGACTTCTGGAGTTCATCCTATCCAAACTCCTGCTCAAGCAGGGTGCCCAGAACCATGTCCAGGCAGCTTTTGGAGAGCTTCATTACAGTATATCAATTTATTATTGCTTTAATTTCCTGTGTTTATTTATTTGACAGTATAGTTCAAACACTTCATGGGAGAAGAGCAGCCCATAAAGAGAGTAACCTTTCTCCCTCGGTTTTTTCTCATGTATTCAAGGAATAGCTACACTGAAGTATAGGGCTTTTGAGTTTTGTGGTGAACGTTGTAACGATTTGTGCAACTTTTCTCTCAGCAAAAGATTTGTCAAAACCTCCTGTTAGAATGATTTGCAGTTCGGTGACTGGGCCGTGTTGTTTTCCTGCAGCTCTTTGTATCCTGTATTCTGTTTCGTGCAGTGAAATTATCTGCTGTGAAAACATATAAATATTTTATTTAATTTATTTAGAAATGTTGGAAAGTTGTACGTGATTGCAGCAATTTATTTATCATTCAGGAAAAATCCCATAGCTTGTTCAAACTCTGTGTCTGAGCAGTCTGAGCTGTCCACTGTTCTCTGGCCACTGTTCCTTTTAGCCATAGGATGTGGGGCATAGGCTGCTATTTCTCTTCCATGTGTGCTTGAAACTACTAAAAATTGTAGAAAATAGATGGATAAATGGATGAGAAATAGTGAATAATAAATGGCAGTTTTCATGTTTTGTCTTTATAGACAGTTGTTTTCCAGTGTAACTTCTGAGATTTTTCCCAGCAGCTTTGGGAGTTTTTCCTGCTCTTCCGCCCAGGTTCTCAGGTCTGTAATGAAGTGTTGTCCTCTCATAAAAATGTCATAATCCTCGAGTGATTTAGAGTGCTTCTGGAGCCGAGATTGATGGCACGAGGAGTGGTTTGCTGTAATACAGCTAAAGACATCATGGTCTAGTTGCCAGAACCAGGAGTTGAGGAGCTTAAGTCTGGTTGCTGGCCCTGGAAATGATTCGTGTTGTGCCCTTGGGCAGATGTCCTCATCTCTCGTGGCTCTGCTGTGCAGGTTGTGGGATGGTGATCCTGGTGCTCGTGCAGCCTCATCTTTTTTTCAATAGATGCGTGAGGATTTCAATAATAGCGTGAGGAGCACTGTGGGCAGGATGGATTTGCCGTGAGGGGACAGCTTAAGTCTATAAATTCCATATGAAGCAAAATTTGTCTGCTTTATCTGAGTTTATCTTTACTAAAAGCCTGGAAACAAGTGCATAAAATTCTGTGTGAGTTTTGTCATCGGTCTTGGATATTTCAAGATCTCACCCTTTTCCCTGGAATCAGACACTTGCTTCCCTGGCAGGGTGCATTTTCCATTTGAATCCACTGGAATTTACTCGGGATATTTTTCAAATTTATGGTGCCTGTTAAGAAAGGAGGTTTGCCCAGTGGGCCAGTTGCTGTGTTTTAAAGTACATATTTACTATATAATCGATTTCACTTTGCTGTTCTAGTATTCAGCAAGGATTCATTTTTCCACAGTTATGAACCTGCCTTGTGCTCACATCCTGCTTGGGAATTGCACATGTAGGGTACCTGTATTGACCTGTTGAAGGTAAAAAAAGCAAAGAGGGTAGGTGGCATATGGCCAGTCTGATTTCATAGACAGATATAATTTCTTCTGTTTTCTCGTGGTTCTTAGGGTATTTGCTCAGTTTCAGCAGCTGAGGATTTTAAGCAGAAAGGGTTAGTATTATGAATTCCACAGTGAAGTTTGTGTTTGGCAGCAGTGGGTAGTCCTGATGAGCATCACTCACCTTGTGCCGTGGGATCAATCTTGGCTGCCTGAAGGGAGAACATCTCCCTTGTCTTCTGTTCTGTCGGTACCCGAGTGATTCTTGGGAAGCTGAAAACACGTTTATGCTGGTGCTTTCATGTAACATCTCTTTTGATCTCATATGTCTTAGATACAGTGCAATTCTAGAACAAAATCAGACCTAGGAAGGATCTCTGTGTTGGTGCATGCAGCTGGAGACCTTCCAGGATCATCCAACTGGAGGTGCCTTTTGTTCATCAGAAAGCACTGGAAATATTTAGGAATGAAATTAGATACAGTATCTTAAGATAAATTAAATGTGGTATCTTAAAGCTCATGTTCAGTTCTGTATGTATCAAAGAAATAAGTAACAGAATTTAATCTAATATAAAACAATTTTTCTGGTCCTTTGAGGGCGTTTTGTCTATACTGTAGGAAGGTTTTATTACCATTTAACCTTACTGTTTTCTTCTTCACGTTTTCTTTTAAAAGACATATTAAAAGGAACATACCAGACTGAGAATGGACATGACATTCAGGTTTAAAAACGGAGTGTTTAATGGAATCATGAATAAATGGAAACAGATTTGTCTGTCAAAAATTAAATAGGAGTATTCTTTGATTAATATCAAAATCTAATCTAAAATAGTTTTAGCCATTTCATACAGGTGACATCTGTGCTTAAATATAATTTCCTCTCCCTGTTCTGGCATGACTGTTAATTACTTACTCAATGTAGTTCAACATGTAGTTAATAAATATGTCAAGCTTTTACCATGGTGTTCTTTTTGCAGAGTTGTGAATTTGCAATTAGTTTTAGATTTACTACATGGTGACAGACAGTGCTGTATAAATAGAGGTTAAACACACAATTTACATATTAATTTCATGATTCATTTATTCAATGATTTATGTGGATATAGATTGTATTTAATCTCCGTGCTGTAGTTGTTTCAGGCATGACGAACAGAATCACTACACTGGTGGAGAAGTAATGATGTCTGTATTGAGCCACAGCAGCAAAGAGGAACAATGAGAGATTTGGAAACCCAATTATTCATTAATCTCAATACTTTTTGAGAGGCTGGTGAAAAGCAGTAATAGGTTTGTAAAGCATGTATTTACAGCTGTACATGTGTACACATGCACATGCACGCTGGGGAATTGGATACTCCATCTTGGCTCTGTAATAACTCACATTATCATTAGACTGTGCTCTGTGCCCAGTTCTGTTAACCCTGCAGGCCAGATTAGTCACCACCTTCCCATCCTGGTCCTGCATGTGTCATAGCATTGTTTGCTGGACTCACTGTGCACGTGTGCTTCATTTAAGTGTGTGCTGATTATTGTATTCCAGAAGTCTACATCTCTACTTCTTCTGGTCAGATCATTTCCAGTTACTCCCTCTTCATTTCTTACAGTTTTAAAAAGGAGCTTAGCGAGTATTGTTTTGTCTGTAAAAGCACTTGTATTTTTTTATCCATAAGTTTTAATTTTGTTTTATTGAAGAGAAGAGCAGAGTATTCATAGGTGAGATGAGAATTTGAGAAAATGCGTGCTCTGATTTATATATGCCTATTATACATACGTGGATATAAAAGCAGTTAGAGGAAGTATTTTATAAATACAGTTAAGGTTATAACTAAAGCTCATGCACGTGGATTTGGTATGATGAATGTATTAACTTAAAGCATGTTTTTGGTTTAGTACGATTTTCCTTCCTGCCACTCGTGAGTATAAAGGTCTCTGAAGTGCAGAGAGATCTTTGACCTAATTTAGCAGATGATGACCTTTCAAAGGACTTGATACACTCCAGATAGTGTTGAATTAAAGTATTTTGCTGGGTTCCTGTTCCCTTGCAGTACTGTGTGTGAATCCTGCATGCTTCTAATTCCAAGTCTTTTGTGAGGAAAGGGGAAGGCTCCACCTTCAGCGTGTCCTCCGGACAAACACTTGAGTTAGCACAAAAAAAATAACACAGAGCTGAAGCAAATAAAACAGGTTGGTTGAAAACAGATTAAGAAGCTGAAACAAAAGCCATAATAATTACACCTTTAATTCATTAAGGTAAATGGCTCGTGGCTACTTGCTTTTTGGAAAGACTTTAAGGGACCTCTTTTCTGGGAGTGTTCTGGGTGCATCCCTGGCTGTGCTGTGCCATCCACCCTGAACCTTCACAGGTGTTTCACATGTACAGTCTGTGTACATTTCAGGAGATCATTTTTGGAAGAATGCTCTGATTTTTAAAGGACTGGAAGAGCCACTGATTAGGTGAAAATGTTGTACGAATGATCCTTTTGAAGTAGAATGCTTTGGACTGGCAGTGGTTATTGCTCCATCACCGAGTTAACTCCACACGTGGGAGAGGAGTGAATCCTGTTCTGCTCTGAGGAACTGCAGCAGTGTGGATTGAGCTCAGTTGTTGGACATGGCTGGGTTTTGGTAGCAGGAGGTGGTGAGGCAGCCGTGGCCCTGCAGCCCTGGAGGAGCCTGAAGGATGCTGTGACCCCATGGGAAGCCTGCACTGGAGCAGGGTCCTGGCAGGAGCTGCGATCCCCCGCGGTGGAGCAGCCTGGTTCCAAAGGACTGCAGCCCAGGAGAAGGGATCCATGCTGGAGGAGGCTGAAGGATGCTGTGACCCCATGGGAAGCCTGCACTGGAGCAGGGTCCTGACAGGAGCTGTGATCCCCCAGGGTGGAGCAGCCTGGTTCCGAAGGACTGCAGCCCCGGGGAGGGATCCAGGCTGGAGCAGCTCGTGCAGAACTGCAGCCCGAGGGAAGGACTCACACGTTGGAGAGGTTCATGGAAGTGTCTCCCATGGGAGGGACCCCACAGTGCAGCAGAGACAACGTGTGATGAGCTGAGCACAGCCAGCAGCCCACCAGAGCCAGCTGGAGAGTATCCACGGGGGAGATCCCGCAGAACTCCTCCTCTCCTAGGCATGAAAGGATGAAAAGTAATCCGAAATATTTTTTTTTTCGGATTTAATGTCGCAGGAGCTGCACGGGGACGAGTTAAAAACTTCAGCCTGTTCCTTAGGTCCCCCCTTTTCTCACACATCTGCTCTGTGATTTTCCTGGGTCCCTGAGCACACAGGTGTGTGCAGCACGTGTGTTCTGGTGGTGTTTCCCTTTATTTACCTGGGAAGAATTGCCAAGTGTGTCTTGAAGCTGCCATTTCTACTTCTTAAATCAAGTCCCTGAAATATGTTAGTAGATGCAGCAGAGCTGGAACCTCACTCCAAGCCCCTTGAAAGTGCTCTGTGCTGAGTAGCTGACTGCAGGGAGCAGGTGTCAAACAATATTTAAATGACATTCTCAACAAAATAAATATTGAGCTGCCCTGTCACTTTGGTGGGAGAATAATCTGCTCAAAAAAAAAAAAAATCCCATTCATTGTAAACTGCCTCTGACATTTGTTCTTCAGGAATTATTTGCAGTTTATCTTCTGAGCTGGAGCCTTTATCAGCACAGCAGTTGAACTGCAGTGCAAAAAAAAATGGTAATTGAGTATTTTATCAAACGCTTCCAACAAAACGGACTTTGCAAGTCGTAAATGAAGATTAAAACCATTGTTGGCAGGGATGAACAAATTGGAATGATTTATTATCCGAAACATCAATATGTCACTGCTCAGAAATAAAATAAAAAGAAACAAACAACTGCCCCCCTCCCTGCGAAATGTGCACTTAGTCTCAGCCAAGCGATGGAAGGTAAATACATGTTTTAATTATTTGTGCTAGAGAGGCTGTTTAAAAAAAGAAAAAGAGAGAAGAGAAAGCATCATCATAATGGCACAGCTGCTGTGGGACATTATGTGAGGAAAAGAGACAGTAATAAGAGAACTGTGTCAAAGGAAAGCAACTCTGAATGTGTACTTCAGCTCTCCTGATTACAGAAGGAAGATTAAATATTATAAATGGGGCAATTTGACAGAGTGGATTTACTACTTGTGTTTAACACCTAAAGAGCCAGGGATTTTAAAAGGAACCTTATCTCACTTGTCAAATATCTTCAAAAACTGTATGAGAGGAAAACATATTGCAATATTGTCCTACGTACGGTATATAAGAAATGGAGTGGTCAGGAACAAAAGAAGTTAATCTGTTATGAGCTCTGTATCGGTTTCAGATTAGAGAACAGAGGGCATGAGAAGAGTCTTACAAGGACTGTAGGATTTAAAAATTGTATTTTCTGTATTTGTTGATAAAGTAGGAAGCCTTCTAGGCTTGATCTGGGGGCTTGTTGGCCCTGGTTGGGCAAAGGCCACTCTCTGTGACAAGGCACCTCCCTGCCTGGAGAGCCCAGCAGGCAGCCGTCGTTTGCCGGGACAGCAGCAAGGCCACTTTGCTGCTCTTTCTTTCCCTCGAGAGCTTCTTCATGTCGACGTGGAATCTTCAATGCTGGAAGAAACTTCCAAGCTCGAGTCCAGCCTTTGTTGACCAAACCATACTGTGAAGTTCAGCATCAGCGTTTCTTGAACACTTCAGGGACGGGGACTCCACCACTTCCCTGGGCAGCCTGTTCCAGTGCATGACCTCTCTTCCAGCGGAGAATTTCTCCCTGATATCCAACCTGAGCCTCCCCTGGCACAATTTAAGGCCGTTTCCCCTTGTCCTGTTGCCAGCTGTCTGGGGGCAGAGACTGACCTGAGCCCGGGAGCTGGCAGGTACAGACACATTGCAGTGTTTCCAACCATTTCATCCTTGTTTTTCACATCAGGCAGGATCAAAGGGTTCTGCTTGGATCCTTTGTTTATAAAAAGATCAGAATGACTGGGGAAAACTTCCCTGGTAGCTCACCAGCTGCTGTTCCCGTTTCTGAATCAAGGTAATCACTGAGTTGAAACTTTTCTGTGAGTTAAAGGATGTGGAGCTGTACTTTTAACATCCCCACATCTTTTTGTTTTCTTGCTCTTCTTTCTCAGTAATGTGCTTTTCTCTTGGACACCAGGTGGAGGAAAGAAGTGAAAGGTTCTGTTCTGAGAACAGATTTGCTCATTGCTGCTGTATTTGTAGCACTTAGGCAAGAGAGAAAAACTTGTGTGTTAATGTTCTACATGTTGCAATTTTTTTTTTCTTCTACTGAATAAAGGAAGCAATCTAAAAACAAAACAAAGCCAAATCAAAAAAAAAAACGGGGACAGAGAACCAAAACAGTGGGTAAAGCCTTCTCTCGTGCCAGAGAGCCAGCTCCAGCAAAATCATTCTTGGTGTTCTTTGCTCTTTGCTAATGTTTTCAAGAAATGGCTGACTAGTAGAGGATCAGCTGAGAGAAATAGTTGGCTAAACTTTTGGCAGTTCAGATATGGTAAAGCCCAAGAGTGACCAGTGAAACCCTTCTGTTCTTCTTTCTCGCAGTACAAACGTTGCTGTTCTCCTGTTATCAGAGTTTGTGTGTGTTTTTCTTGTGTGTATTCAAGAAGCAGACTTGTGTCTGTTCACCATGACTGTTCACCCTGTTTTGGCTACTTTCAAAGTATTTTGTAATTGAAACAGCTATGGAAGTTGATTGGGGAGATCAGAGCTTGTTTCTACTCCGAAAATTGGGATTCTCTAGAGTTTTGTACAGTATTATTGTATCTTCTGGTCATTGTTTTGACCGAAAAACTGAGGAGATTTGTTAGAAATTTCCTGCTGTTCCTGTACATTGCTGGGGATACAGTAAGAAAATAATTGTTTTTGAAGGAAAGAAGGCTTTTCAGTTTCACGTGGGAGCTTACAGCTCATTGCTGGTTTGATTATTGTACATCCTCACCATTAACTTTGCATAACAACTGTGAGTTGTTGTATCTTCTGTGTTGTTTCTTCTGAGTAAACCTCCAGCATCATATAAAGAGTTGCAGGCACCTTTCAGCACCGTGCAGTGAAGGTGATACCTGGGATTTCTGTGCTGAATATCTCCTCAGCATACTGTACATCATTTTTATTTGTTGTAGTAAAGGTGGAGAGGCTTTGTGCCATCTGTGCGGTGTTGGTTGGAAGTTTGTTTAAAACATTATGTTCCAAAGCGATTTGGAGTTCAACAGAGATAATATTCCATCTTCCCCAATTAAAAAAATTCGCTTCAGTAACATAATATTGAGGTTGGAAAGTAAAGCTCTAAGTAATTGGGCCGGTGCCAAATCTGGGAAATAGGACCCTCTCCATACACTGGTTACATAACGGCATGATCCTTTTTTTTCAATGAAGCTGCTCTTCCATGGATTTCTGACTTTACCGTGGAATTCTGAGTTCCACGTAGTGGGTTTAGGGAAGCTGTGTGTGTTGGACTTGTGCTGCAGGAGAGCTGAGTTCAGGGTGTGTTCTGTACAGCCTGGAAGGGAGGGAGGGAGGGAGGGCTGTCCTTGGGGGCCAGCCCAGGGATGGGGACAGGCTGAGGGTGACCAGCTCCATCCATTGTTGGTCCTAGACCCCATCAGAACTCAGAAAGCCCTTAGCAACCATCCTGAGAGTAATTCTTGTGTAAAATCTTAACACGCTCTGTGCTGGCTCAGATTCTGTCCTGCTTCGTTGTTTGGTTAAAGAAACATCTCTGAATGCTGGTGAAGACTTGCTGAGTAAGGAACATTCTGTGTCTAAGCCAGTAAATTTCACCTATTGTAGCCGTTTTTGCATTATAAATTCACGTTGTGGATTAGAGGAGTTTGACAGGCCTGTATGTGCTGATTAATCTTCAGCGTCACCTTTGTTCATAAATTCAGTGTAACATAGTACGTGGGTTGGCAGAGCTTTAATTGTTATGCTTGAGAAATTAAAGTGGTGTAATTCCTACCCCACCTATCCCAGTTTGCTGTACCACTGGGTTGAAATATATAAGAGTAATAACATTATCGAATTAACAAGACTGGGGCATTCTGTAAATACTATTAAAATACGTTTTCTGGATATAAGGAATCTTATGGTTATATTTAGCTCTTCTGAGTCAACATTTTGCATCAAGTTTTAATATAATATGTAAAAAAAGAGCTTCAGTTACAATAAATTGTTTATGTAATTGTTTTTTCAATCAGCAGGTTTTTGTCTTGGCCCCTGAAGTCCCAGAGACCTTGAATTTTGAACAATTAAGTAACAGTACCCATTAAACTTTATTATCTTCTGCTGCTCCCCAAGCTAAAACAGTATAGGGCAAAACTGAGATATTCTGCAGGCTAAATGAAGTAAGGGGATTGCACACAGTTTTTAAGAGACCTTCCTTATGTATAAAATACACAATAATTAGACCACGCTTGGAAGAAAAGCAGTATTTATGTCCTGGCTTAATCAACACTGGCCTTATGAGACTGTGTTGGGTGATTTAGCAGAAGTTAATTTGATATTTTTGAGGGAAATTTTGAAGGAATTATGTTTGTCCCTTCAGAGGAGACAGATACTCAGGAATTCTCTACACGGTCTGGGCAGCAGAGATTCCTTACCTGGAAGAAAAAGCTTCATTTGCCCTTAACGGCGAGTTTTGCCTTGGTCTGTGAGCAGAGCCTGCCTGCAGCAGCCCTGGGTCCCTGTGCTGCTCTGGGGTGGTTTGGGGAGCAGCTGGACAGACCCTGGCAGCCCTGGTGTCCCTGTGCTGCTCTGGGATGGTTTGGNAAGGAATTATGTTTGTCCCTTCAGAGGAGGCAGACACTCAGGAATTCTCCGCACGGTCTGGGCAGCAGTGATTCCTTACCTGGAAGAAAAAGCTTCATTTGCCCTTAACGGCGAGTTTTGCCTTGGTCTGTGAGCAGAGCCTGCCTGCAGCAGCCCTGGGTCCCTGTGCTGCTCTGGGGTGGTTTGGGGAGCAGCTGGACAGACCCTGGCAGCCCTGGTGTCCCTGTGCTCCCGGCGCCGCGCATCTCCGTCCTGCCGGGTCAGTCCAGCAGGAATTCTGGCTGGGAGCAGCTCTCTCTCCCCAGGCTGTCCTGGAGGATCATCCTTCTCTGCAGCACTGCTTGCATGCGCCTTTCTCTGCTCCTCAGAGCTCAGTGCTGTCCCGGAGGCAGGATTTATGATGATGCTGGTGGGCAGAAGGTGTCCAAAGCTCTCTGGCTTCGTTTCACTGAGCGGTGCTCGGACAGGAGTGCCTCATGCACTGACAGGTTTGATACTGGACTGGTTACCGAGAGCTGAAGTTCCTGTATCCCCAGCTGAGCTGCATTTTTCCGAAGCTGGCAGATTTTTTTGTGAAGAAAACCACTTCTGTCACGGCCTTAATCCAGTGGACATCGTGGAAGAGAGTTAATATAACAGTAAATTTTATTACGCAGTATATGGATGAGATAAAACTCCATGTAGCACACTGAACTGCATTGTATAGGTGCAGTTTTTACCTTTTTCTCCTCTTTTAAGGTAGCCCTTTGTTGGCTGCAGTCGGAAGAGCAATACCTGCTTGAGGGATCAGATTTTCATGCAAACTCCTGTATCCCAATGGGAATGCATAAATAAATCCAAGACACAACAGCATCTGGGATAATACCATGCAAAATAAAATGGTACTGGCTCTCCTGAGCCCAAATAAAATGCACTGAACAGAGAAGATCTTGTGGAATTGGCATTAGATGCTCTCTGTGGTGGTGGTGTCTGTGTCCATCCTACCTCAGTGTTCAGGTGGGGTTTTGGTGCGTGGTCTTCAGTTACAGACCAGCTCACTGCTTGTGCTGTGTGTTTTAACTCAACCAAAAATATTTTTCACAAGCTGGATTTAGCTACAAAAAGACTCTACTGCTATTTTACAGCCCTTTTTTAACCTACTTTGCTTTCTGGCAGCTGCAAGTGTTGAGAGCATATTTAAAAAATACCCCAGGTTCTGAATTGGAGGAGTTGGAGCATGAGTTTCCTTCTCCCTCTCCAACAAGAGCTTATCAGGTCAGTTAGAAAGAATAATGCTGATTCTGTTGATTCAGGCTTTTAGCAAATAGAAAATTCCAGACAGCCAGAAAGCTGACAGTTATGAAATCTGTGGTGAGGTTGGAAAATAATTTGTAAGATGTGGACATGTTTATTTTATGCATTTGGCAGCTGACTCAGGTCACATTTACACTGGAAAATAAGTTACTCCTTGTTAACAAAGTGTGCAAGCGAGATGGTTTTCTTCAAGTAGTTATTGGGTCTTCTGAAGTGAGAGGAACAATCCAAAGGGAGGAAGAAAACAAACTATTCCTTGGTAACAGTGTTTTTGGGTGTTCTCATGTCTCTGATGCCACTGATCAGCGTTGTGGTAATGCCCTGGGCTCTCCAGAAATGAGAATGGAAGGGCCTGAGTGATGAGTAGTGGATGTAAAATCTAACAGACTGTCCTTACTGGGAGTTTTTAAATGGTAATTCTTTCAGTTAAAGCCTGTAAATAGCTCAGGTGGGTCACTGACGGGCAGGGTGTAGCTGCAGTTTGAATTTGAACGATTTTTGTGTTGGTTTTGGAATGTCCTAAAGAGAAGTCAAACAGCCATCTTAATGACTTTGGGTGTGTTTTTTGGGGGGGATTTTTTCATATTGTTTTACATCTGGAGTATGCTGGTTTTAAGGCTGGATGTGAAAATATGTCAATATATTCTGTGCTCAAAGCCTCCTGATCATGATTCTCGTCTTTACTCCAGCCATCTCCAAAGAGAGTTTTGGTTTTTTCAGAGAAATGATCTCCAAAAATGTGCTTGAAAAGACTTTGCAACTGCTGCTGTCAGGTATTGAGTATTAGAAAAAAAAAGGCCCCAGGAGGCCTCATTTTATCAGTACCTGTAGTACCATAGTATTTTTGATTAATGTAATTGGTCCTGGCTGCTGTTTGAATCTCAAATTTGAGAGAAAAATTTCTGTGTGAAATGTGAAGGCACAGGTAACTGGGACCATGAAAACCAACCATTTTATTTCTTGTAGTTTTCTGTCTGCAGCAAAGCTGCAAAAGCTCGAGGCCCAGGGTTAAGACTTTGTGCTCTTGCTGTTTTGCAGAGCAAGTTGAAGATGGAGATGATTTCAATTTACGAGGCTGTCAGTCAGACATTAAATTAATTACAAATAGGCAAAGATTTCACAATGAAACAAACAAGGTCTTTGACATAAATTATATCCTATCATTAAAATATTTAGAAATGTGTAATTATGGTATTTAGCAATGTTATTCAAATTATAAATAATAGGAGCCTCAATAATATTACCTCATCTTAAGCGACTTCACGTTTTGAAATGCTTCCTTTTATCTTTATGTGCATTTTGGATTTAGATATCCTATTTAGGTATTTTTATACTCTTCCTTCAGGGATCATTATTCTGGTGCATCGTGTGCAGAAGTTTCAAGGTCAGCATTACTTGAACAGTTGTAATAGTCCCAACAGAAAGATAAATATATATTGACTAAGGCTGGAGCTTCAATTCTTTCGGTTGCTGAAGGTCAACAGCCCCTCTGAGGTGCTCTCCAACCTTCAAATGTCTATAGGTTAAATCACTGATGAATTACTGCACTTTCCTAAGTGAAGGAAACATATTCTAGACAGAGGCAGCTCACGGTGTTGTGCCTGTTGACTGACACAGTCTGGAGGAACTGAGAGGAAACGCTGCTCCCAGGCTCCTGGAAATGTGTAAAAACCCAAATTTGGTGTGTCAGAGCTGGAGTGGGGAACGGAACTCCCACTCTTTTCTCTGTGGAAATCCTGCCCCTGGCACGCCCCTCTGTAGAAACACTGTTAGGATAAAGTAATTTGCACCAACTTGGAACTAGTTAATTTGAACAATCGCTGGGAGCAGAGTGAGGGTGCCCGTGAGGCTGCAGTGACAGAATTCCAAGGGGAATTTCACTGGCATGGTGTTCCTCTCAGGGCAGTACACAACCATGCCTCGCTGTGAGCAGTGCTGAATCTTCTCCTTCCCAGAAAATTCTGCGGGCTGGGAGTAATCCTCTTAGAGAGCACTTAGAACCTGCTCAGGAGGGCAGGGAGGGCTAACTGAGATATTTGGCTTTGCAGATATTCCCGCAGTATTCCAGAGAATATGGTCTGCAGAGGTCAGCTCGAGATCACCAGAGGACCAGAATAAAGAGTCTTGTGTTCTAGCTCTGTATTTTACGTCTTAGCCTTCTATGTAAGCAAGCACTGCAATATCTTCCGCAAGTTTAAGGGGCTTCAAAGCATATTTTTGTTTAATGTTGCCTTAAAATGTCTTTTGCAAAATCAGATACTCTAAAAGGATATTCTAAAAGTGTCATTTAAGGTGCATTATCCCAGATATTTTCAATATTTTAAATTTCAGTTTGATCTGCAGAGTATGTGTACAGTGAAGCATTCTTACATAAAATGTAAACTAAAACATTACCTTCCAGAAGATCTATTTTACAATGACTCCTGAAGTTTTCATTGTCCACACAGGTTGTCTGCTCATTTGATATATCCTGTATCAGGAGGTTCAGATAAAGGTTCTTGATCTGTAGCTGGTCTAGAATAAACAATTTCATTTTTTTATATATAGCTATATTTTTGTGTGTGTGTGTATATATATGTTACAACTTTTAATACACAAAGAAAACCATTTATATTGGGATCTTTTTAGTATAATTTTGATAGCAAGATTTGTTTCTTTCCACAAATGAAAAAGCTGATCTAATTATCAGTAATATAAATATATGGCCAAGTATAGACTGACTCAACTAAGTCTTATGGCCAAAATTAGGGAAAACATGAAGCAGTATAATATCTGTGGTCCTGCACATCCCCATAACTTGTTTGGTATCTGATTTTCGTAGGAAGTACTAATTAATAGCAAAAAAAATTTACAGCTACCGTGTTTGATAAGTAGCAGTTTCCCTTGTGCAGTCATAGCTATTTAGTGTCATTTCTGCAAGAACAGGTATTTGTAAAGTAAATCACTTTAAATATAGATTTAGAAGTATGAAATGCATTTCAAGAAATCCAGTTGTCTTGATAGCAGCTGAAATTCAACCCAAACTACAGTTAAGTGTAGCTGTTGTTGTTATCTTGAATAGTTCAGAGAAATTACATGCACGGTATTAAACCTCAGCAGTTTATTCCACATAAATGACTGTAACATGCTGGGCAACATTTTTGTCATTTCAGATTTTCATCCCAACTTTTCCTTGTGCTGTTTATTAAATGCCCTCAATATCTGAGTAAAGCTCTTGGGGTCCAACAGTCTGCAGGAAGATATGTTGCTAAAATGAGGAAATGTGAGAGAAAGGAAGGTGAAAAAAATTGGGTATCAGCAAATAAATTAACACAGTTTTTAAAAATGCATAAATTTCATAAAAATTAAGATTTTATTTGCTTTCAGCCTTCTGCTTTTTTCTTTCTCTTCAAGTGAAGGCTGGTTCCTCATACATGTACGTGACTCAGAGAGTTGAGAACTCTCAGAGAACATTGCACAGTGCGAAATGTATGAAAAAACTGAACCTTGGTAACGTAAGTCTTCGATAAGATTTGGATTTCAACAGTGCAGTCGTGGGGGAAATGGGGAAATACCGAAACCAGAGAGTGCATCAGCAGATAAGGGCCACCTTCTCCTTGTGCTGGTGACCGTGTGTTGTTGTGTCAACTTGTGACTCACTGGATTCTTCCTGAAAGGTTAAACCACAGGCCTGACAGTTTAAGTGCCAATGACTGCGAGTAATTGCTGCTGTGTCCCGGGAAATAATTTGGTGTTAATTGTAGCACAAATGGGAAAGGAATTTTGTCACTCCCAGCTGTGCTGAGGACGTGCCTCAGGTGTCCCAAACCTGCGTGACCTTTACGTTGCTGTGGAAAGCCCTTGCTTTGTTTTATTACCATCAGAATTCACTGTTGGTACAGTTTCCTGCGTTTCAAAGGACTTCAGGTTTTATCGAGATTGTATTTGATGTAGGATGTGTTTGATGTCAAAATGTGTTTGGAAAGGATGTCGTTCATCCCTTGTTCACTTTGAACTTAGGCTGGTTGGGGATAGAATCCCATGCAAAGTGAGGAGAAATTACCTGGGCAGCTCTGATCCTCACTTTGCTTCCTTTGTCCTCCCGAGCTCCAGCAAGGGCTGCCAGGGCAGGAAGGACCAGTTTGGACTCACAGTTCCGTGGGAGGGAAGGCTGTAGGTGACACTGGTGGCCAAGGATGTTCCTCACGAGGTACAAGTGCATCCTTCCACGGGGGATTGTCAGTGAGAGGTGCTTCCACCCTCGCTCCTTCAGGAAAATCTCTTTGGAGGGGACGCCAGGGTTGCTGCTCTGTGTCGTGTCTCACTTCTCATCTCGGGATCTTTTTGGGATCTTTTTGGCACTGATGCTCCTCCAGCCTGAGTTCCACTGAGGATCTGCTGTGGCAAGAAATCCTGTTTGAGAGGATGGACGTTCTGGTAGAGGATAATTTCTGTTGCTTGTTCTTTTAAACCCGGTTCCTGTTGCGTTCTGTGGGTCTCCTAGATGGCCCAGATCATCAGAAATAAACCTTTATGGGTACCTCCTAAAACATTCTTACTGATGGGGTCTCCTCATAGGTGTCAGTACTGACTCTAAGCATTGTTGCTGTCTTAAAATTAAAAATGAGGATGAAAAGGGAGAAAATGTAAAATCTAAACAATTTATTTCTTTAAAGACCTAAATGCTAATAAAGAAAACCATAAATGCCTTTAATCAATCAAAGTTGTCACTGAAATGCTGTAGCTTGGGCAGGGGATAATGCAATTTGGTGGAATTTTCACTGTCTTATAAGTACCAAATATAGATTAATATATAGTTCAAAACACTTTAATTTTTAAACTCTTGTCTTTCTTCTTCGCTGCTGAAAAATTATTCTTGAAAAATAAAGAAACTGCCCTGTGGTCAAAGATAGTCTTAACTACCTGTCAATCAAAAGGAGAAGTTTGTTGAGACATTTAATTACAAGATAATGTAGTCATCAAAATCTCGTTGTGGTAACTGACAGCTCATTTTGGACTGAAAGCGTACAGCTACCTCCCCTGAGGTCAGAGATGTTCCGAGGTTAACGTAGTAATGACAAGTCCTTTATTATCACATTATGACATTGAAAAAAATTGCAATTATACTAATAAATTAATAACAGTAATAAAATGACAGTCATAATTGCATAATATACATGTTGTCAACGGCATTTTTGTTACATGGCTGGAATTCATATTTTATCTGCATATCTTACACAGTATTAAATTTTCCCAGTTCAGTCCAGGCATGCAGTGGCTCCTGAAATTTTTGAAAGCCTGGGCAGTTAAAATAACTGCTGGAAATGAGCTTTGGAAGCATCAGTTGTTTTTTACATTTAAAGAGTAAAAAAACTAAATAGTGAAATTTAAGAATTTCACACTCAACTGTAATTAAATGTTAGAATTCGTTTTTTAGCCATATCCCTAAAGAAAACGTAGTGTCTGTTATCAGATATAATAATGGATAAAAAGCCTGAATTAGACAGGAACTCTTAAACTCTCCAACAGACAAAGAACGTTCATTTTCCTCTCTAAATAGGGAATTTCATGGCATTTTCTTCTTCAGATTTTCTTTAAAGCTTTGTCTTAGAGTGAGGTAAATTTTGTGTGGACCAAGACCAAGGAAAGAGGATGAGATCAAGATATCACTGCTCTTATTTTGTTGCTGAATTGCCATGACACTGATGGAAACCAGAAATTTTCCATTCTGCTATTCACCCATACTTTTAATTTACATAAACCTCCGCTAGGTGCAGAATGAGAGGTCAGCACAGAGTTTCACCCATTCACCTGTCCACAGCAGGTTCCTTTTGATGCTTCTGCAGCTTTTCCTGCCTCGGTTCTGGCAGTTCTCTGCTGGCTGGAAATGTATAAATGTCCTGTACCTGTTCCGTGGGGACGTGTGCGCTTGGTCCTGTGGGGCTCGTGCTCCTCTGGCCTTGGGAAGGGTTCAGGTTCACCCCTGAGCTCTGGCTCTGTTGGGATTTTGGCCACGTTTCCAGCCTGACTGCAGGAGCAGCTGGCAGGGATGTGCAGCTTGAGGCTTCTCATCTCTTCCCAAATACTGCCCAGAGCTCTGTCCTGACGTGCAGTATCCCATTTAAAGTGTTCTGAGTTCCAGCTTCTGGTTTTTTGTGTGGATTGGACTCTGTGGAACTTTCATCTCCAGACTCTTTCCTTGTTTTATTTTCTTTTTCTGGCAGAGTGTGGAAACACCACCAGTTTTCATGACCTATGGTTGTTCTCTGATGAATTTGAATTAATTCTTGTTTCAGTTCCACCCTCCCTTCTTCCTTTTGCTTCTTATCCAGATTTAATTTTTTCCCAACACAGGATCATCAATTCTATTAGGGAACCGTAAGTAAAAGTTTAAGGTACAGTCACAGTGAGGCACAGTTATCCTAGGAGAAATCCTAAATAATTCTTTTTTCCTTGGATTTGAGTTCCTTTGGACCTCCTTGGAAGGAAGTGATTTTACTGCCAGCACTGTCTGCTCCTGTAGTCCAGGCTGGTTGTTCTACAGGACTCCTGTGAAAAAGAACTGTAATTTGTTATTTTTTTTAAATTTTATTTAGAATTCTGTAACCTAGCAAGGAAAATGCAGAGATTTCTATCACATAGAAAATTTTGATAATTTAGATACTGCATAATTAGCATTTACTACATCAGATTTACTCAAAGGCTCAAAGAATTGGTTTGTGACAAGGAGCTGGCATATTTTCGTAACTCCAGAATGAGTTTCCTGGGAGAGTCCAACCCATGCTTCAGTGTGTGGAGGTGCTAAAGTTTTGTAATAAAGGACTGGTATTTTATTAACTAAGGAACAGCAACCTGTTTTCCTGTATTTCCATCACAAACTTAGGATGGAAGCAGATACCTGACGTGGAAGACTTCATTTTAAATTATTAGTAATTTGCAGGAATGCAAAATGCTGACTTTAATATTGCTGTCTCTGTAAAAGCAGTTGAGAGCAGGGTTGTTAAAACATCATTATCACATCTATGTTACACCAACACTGCTGTTGGGCAAGAAATGCTAACAGAGAACTGTGCAATGGATGTGTAGCCTGTGTGGAAACAAATTCTGCTCTGGACACAAAAATTTAGTTTCTTCCTTTTTTTTTAGTATTATCAAAAGCAATTTTTGAATTAGGTAACATCATAGAAGCAGAAGAATTCAATGCTGAATAGTGACATGAGTTGTAAGTACTATGCCAGCTGATGAATTCCGTAATAGCTCAAAAAATTACAGAATGCAAAGAAAAAAATAGTCACAACTAATATTTCGTTAATTTAATAATCTGAGTCGTATATTTCAACAATTCAGGTAGAGTTTGCTCAATGCAATTATTTTACTGTTCATGTGCATGTCAGTTATTCTCTGGAGATAGTGATGAATATCAGATAATTAATACAGTTGAGAATGTTTCTCTGTAGCAATGGGTAATTTGTGAGATTAAGGGGAAAGGATGGGTTTTTTTTTAATTATCCCCTATTCCTAAATTTACTCTGTATCAGTGACAATTTCCTGTTCCCACTAAAGTTAGACGTGAAAGGTCCTTTTCTTGAAAAACGATTCGGGTTCAAAAGAAATGGAACAATGCAGTCATACTTACGAATGTGTACAGAGACGTTTCAGTAGAGTTCTGCAAGTAAAGAAGTGTGTTGGATGTGCTGAGATTTATTTCTGTCTGAAGGGACAGTTTTCTTGTCAAAAACTGGCTGTTCCTATCACATGCTGTGTGCAGGAGTCCGCTTTAGATGAGGTAGAATTTCAGTTGTTGTTAAATATCCATTGGTTCGCTTGTGCCTGATTTTATCCTTGTTACTTACATTCCTTTCCAACTGATCCTAATCTTCCAGGATCCCTTTCCATTTTGCTCTCTTCCCCTCTCCCTGTCCCGTTTGATCCAGGTAGTGCTTTGTTTAGTGGACAAGTTTTGGTGTGAGTGTGAAAGTCTGGTCCTTGGAGTACTCTGAGGGTGTAGAACTCCTCGGCAGGATGCTCTGCACATCATGTCACCATCTTTGTCATAACTCTACCAGCTAATGGGAATATTTTTCTTTCTGGAAGGAAGAAGACACACATAAGAAAAAGAAACCAGAATGTAAAATAAATCCTTTTATTTCCCCAAATCCACACTGCTCCCTGCTTCCCTTTTCCCCCCAGACATCGAGTTTTGTGGTTCTGATGCTGTCTCCAGTCAGTTTTCATTGGAGTTTGAAGAGGAGGGTATTAGATGCTTTCAAGTCATTCATCTCTAATTTCTGAACTGCAATTAGAAATAAACTTTTTTCTTGCTCCTACTTTTTGCATCCTAGGGTAGCAATTAAGGAGAACCGGGTGAATAGGTTACCATTTTATCCAACTCTATTACTCTGACTGATGGAGCTATTAGATAAAGGCAAACTGTAATTCTTTATTACCTGCCTGGCTCATTTCTGCACTTTGCCCTGGAGAAGAGCTGCATAAAAGATCAGAGTGTTATTGAGAACTCCTGAGCAAATATTGAGCAACTTGCTCGGTCACTCAGGTAATGACAGAATTCCAGGGAAATGCAGTGTCCACATGTGAGTGTTTGGGTAAATGCGTGGTGAGAAACTGCTCGATGGTAGAGCTGGAGTAGGATGGCTTTGGGAAAGAGGAGCTGGGAACACTTTGTATATGATAAATACGCTTATAATTAGTGAGATCATTAGCATGGACACCATGTACTTAAGTATTCACAAAGAAGTCTTTAAGCTAAGCAGTTAGCTTCACAATGAAGGAAAGAGACAAAATGAATTATATACAGCTGAATAAGCTTTTCAGAATCTCCAAGGAGGTGACTTGTCTGTTGATGGCCAGTGGGGGTCGAAGAGTGAAATAATTACTTAACAGCATGTAAACAATGTGAGATGTGAAGTGTGCATTTTTTTCCTTTTCTTTTTCTTTTCCTTTTTTTTTTTTCATTGAGAGAGTTTCTTGTTGCGATGGCTCCACTGGGACAAGCAGCAGAGAAATTTGATTAAATGGATGCCTGGGGTCACGACCCTGTCTAAACATGCTGCAGCTCTCAGCATTAATCAAAGAATGTTTAAAAAAAAAATTCTGACCTTGCTGCATATGAGTATTGGTGAGCTGTGAATGCAGGCGTGGATGGATCGGGGCTGTGTGAGCGCCCTGCTCACAAAGGGGACGGAGGAGGAGGCAGGTTTCAAGGACAATGGGAACCCATCATGTTGTTTCAGTTCTTGTTCCGGGACTTTCATGTGCTGATGGCCCAGCAGCAGCGCTGGAGTTGGGAGATGCCATTAGGATGCGGTTGGGAATGCAGCTTTTTGTTACGGGCTGCTGCTGCTGCTTGAACCCTGAGCGTGGAAAATATTTATAGCTCGGTGCTACATGGGAGATCTGCGGGTTCAGAGGGATTCTTGGCTGCCTCCCCTCAGTTTAATGGGTCTGGAAGTACAGAGGAAGCAGCTTTCCTCTGTAGGAGTAGCCAGGATTAGTATCACACTTACTGTTTAAGTGTGTATTCTTAGAGTTCTGGTAGTAGCAGGGTGAAAGGTCTTGGGTTTTACTGAGCGAATTACCTTGTAATAGAGCTTACGATAAATCAGAGAGTGAGATGTAGCCAGAAGTCCACAAGTGGTTTTTAATATTTGCAGTAGTCTGGATTGCTCCCTGAAACTCCTGCTGCATTTGATTTAGCCCTCAGTACCAACAGTTTTCATTGCAGGCAAGAATATTTTAGGTAGACAGAATTTTATCAAGGGAATCGAGTCTCATTAGTGTCCAATTTTGAAAACAGTCTAAGACAGGGATAGATCTTTCATCTATTTTTATATTATTTAACTGGGTATTGAAGCAGTGTAAATACAGGGGCAGACTGATGTCTTACCTGTATTTTTGAAGAAGGTGAGAGAAAAGGGGGGTGATTCATGTATTCGTATAATGAATGCATTCATATAATGCCATGTTAGAGGAATTACTTTGGTCTTTCTGTCTGTTGTTCTCCCTAAAGAGTCTCTATTACAGAAGATTCCTGATCTCATTAATGGAAGCAGCTCCATACATTTACATGTTGGATTCTGTTGGATAATTAACAGATTAGAAATTACTTAACTGTAAGCACATATAAATAATGTGAATATACGTGTAGAGAATCTGTCTGAAGGGAATATCCCAAAGTTTGGAAACACCTGAAAGAGCTGGGTAGGGAAGAGACGTAGTGGATATCTCAGTGCTTCAGCAAGGACAACAGATCCCCACTGTAAGCTGTAGAAACCTTCAGATGGAATTTCAGGTGTATTTCTGAGTGTACTGGTGCATCATGGAGCTCATCATGGAGCATGGACCTGCAGTCACTGCTTTGAGTGGTGTGACTTTGCAGGAACGGCCCAACAAGCTAGTTCTCAGTAGAGCTGTACTCTGTGTATCCTTGTGACAGAAAAACCTTAAAAAGCAAGCGAAAGTCTTGAATTCCAGTGTTATGAACTAATAATACATGAAAATCAGTTTGAAAGGTCTTGCGTGAAACCTCAGGCAAGTTGCCTCGTGTGAGAGCTGCAGGAACCCGCAGCTTTAGAAGGGTTTGGAATTACAGAGTAAATCACTGATGGTAAAACCCAAACCTGGGGTCGCTGTCCCTGGCTCCTGCGTGGCCGTGTCCAGGGGGGATCAGTAACACAGGGCTGATTGTTACCAGTATTTTTGTTACTCTTCTTGGCCTTCCTGGTTTTCACTCCTGCCTTCTTGGAAATTCCTTCCTGAAGAATGAAATAACATTATCTTAGCTCTGCACCTTCTCCCAGGCAGTCATACCTTCTGGAAATGCACTCATTGAAAGAAATGTAATCTTTAAAAAATAACTATCAGTGCTAGTGAGTTGGTTTTTATGAAGTGGAACCACAGAGAACTTGGGGAAGCAGAGGTGCAAGTTTTGCCTGTGATCTTTGCTTGTTGGTGCAGAATTGAGTCAGAAATCACCCTAGAGAACCTTGGATTTTCCAAAGAAAGCCTATCTACTCCCACTGAAACCAGAGACAGTATTTATGTGACATTGTTCAGTCTTGTCTTGTAAAGAGAAGAGTTAATCCAAGCAGGTGCTTTTCAAAAACCCACCTGAGTTTCCTACCTCCTGAGCTTCTGAGCTTTTTTGAACTCCTTGAAGAGATTTGGCCAAGTTAGGAAGATAAAGGCAAACTTTTGAGTGTGCCACAATGGGCTCCAGTACTTACTCTGTGAGAGAGAATAATAAAGTTTCAAAATTTCCTTTTACACCAGTATCCTAAAATTCATTGCATCTGCCCAATGCACGATTGCCTACAATGTCCTGAGGGTCTTTAGGTCTGAGCCCTTCAGGTGGGGCAGGGTTAAGGTTGTTCAGGTACTTTAACTGCACTTTAATGTGTTTGATTTGGGTGCAGATAATCCCTGAATTTAATAAATGACAGCGCTTCTAGGATAAATATTTCATAATTGTAGCTTTGGAAAAGTTTTAGGTTTTTTGATAAAACATTCCTGATTTTTTAGCTTTGTCTTGTGCTGGTTTTTGGCTGGTACTCACCATGGATTTCTGTAATTGCCTGCATTTATCTTCGAGAAATGACGCAGAGGGTGGCTGCTGTTTGGACTGAAGGTGATCCAGGTCATTGTGCTCATGCCAGGCTGTTTGTATTTTTATAATTGCAGTACAGAAGAATTGTTTTGTTCATTACAGAGCAAGTTATTCAAATATAGATTCTTTTCTGGGGATGTTTCTGAAATAGAATTAAAAAAATCACCATCGACGTCCTTTTACCCTCACCCTGTGTCAGTCGTAACACATCATGCCATAACCAACTCTTACTGGTTTTTCCACTTAGGATGTTTGTATTCTAGTAAGACTTACGTAATTTTAAAAAATCATTTAAAAACCCCATGTTCATTCAATTTGGAGGCAGCATTTCATGCTGTAAAATCTAAATGGTCAATGACTTTTAAATACCTTTATGTATTAGCTAAACGTAACTCGTGTTACTGAAGTTGAAAGTTCCTTTATCTTAACTCAGAAATTTTTTGCACAAACACAAAAGTGATTATTTTTGTATAGTAAAAGCAGAAGAGTAGAAGATGACCAGGTCTCAAGTTACGCACGTGCTTTAGGATTAATTTAATGTAGGTTTTTTAGCAAAATGAGCACCTTGAGTAGGAGTTACCTGGTTAAAAAGAGTATATTTATATAAGTGCTTCAAGAAAAAATATAATAATGATCAGTAAAATGCTGTAGATGACAGAGTGTTTCAGAGGCTGGTCTTGTGTATTCAGTGTTCCACTGGGCTTTGAAGCTTTATTGTGAACTTGTGTTTTCTGTAAAAGTGTTGTGGCAGTGGAGTTGGCACATCTGTGGTCTGCAATTCCCAGTTTCTGCGAGACACCCCTAAATACCTGTGTTTATCCGTGCTCCAGACACACCTTGAGCCATTCCAGCAGTGAGAATGATTTTTTTTCTTTTCTGCCTCTGCAATGCCTGATCTCTGCTGGGTCTGCCAAGCTCTGCTTGCCTTGGCTGCAGGACTCCTGAGGGGTTGGTCTGTCCACTCTGGGCTGGACTGACAACCCCTGGGGGTTTTTCAGTGGACACCAGACCTCTGTCAGGTGGTGCATTTCTTTTTTTAAACTTACACAGCTGACACTGGCTTAAATGGTCATGTGTTCATTGCTGTTGCTTTTATCAAAATCTTCCCCCCACCTTTTACATATTCCCTGCTGTTTCCCTCGATCTGCCAGTAAATAATCTGAGCGTCAAATGGGTAATTTTTTTGGATATACGAATAAAGAAAATGGAGCACAACTATCTCCATTTTTTTCATGGAGGTTTTGAACCAGGACTGGTGCACATAGTTGGGCTTACCAAAGGGAAGACATTGTGTGACTGTCATTAGAAGAGGATGGGGACTTGCAGGTTACAGAATTTGATTAAAATAAAGTGATTCCTGTAAAATCCATGGTTTTAGGTTACAAACAAAACTCACATCTGTGTGTCTTTGTAATCTCTGTGCACATGTGCAAATACAGAGCCTGGAAGCCATGATTCTTACCATTGATGTGTTTATTCAGATATTAAAAGGAACTTCATGAAAAGCATACTTTTAACAAAATATTTTGTTAAAAAGAGTTAAATTTATTCATCATTCTCGCTAAAAACAATCCTAGGGTAAATATTTTAAGTAAGTTTCGTAGGGAACACAATGGGCCATCTAGACTCAAGTCACACTGACAGCACTAAAAGGCATTGCTCGATTTATGAGAGCTCTCTGTTTACCCAAGAATGTAGAAATTTCCCTTTCTAAATGGGACAGCCTTATCTTTATTATTCCAGTGCCTTTTAGTTTACAGTTCTGCTGTAAGCAATGGTTCAGGAGTCTACTTCAGGATTCCTAAATAAATGAATAGACAAAATTAATGCTCACTGCTAGCAATCTACATTTCATATATTGTGTGATTGAAAGTAAGCCTTGCTGAGCAGCAGAAAAGAAAAATGATGGTGGCACTTTATTGATACAGAATTTATGTGATAACAGAAGGTAAATTGAGCTTCTGAAAATAAACCTTGTTTACAAATCCTGTTTTTTTAAAAAAAAAACAGAAGCAAACCGTGATGGCAATGAAAATCCAGTTCCAGGCACATCCAAGGAGCCATCTCTCTTCTTTTCATCAAATCCGTGTCAGAATGGATATAATTGTGCATCGTATTTGCTCACTGCATGCAGACCAGCACTAGCACCCTGCCCACAGTGTGCCTGGCTTGTGGCTGTCACAGGAATGGAAATAAAGCCAGGTTTTTATTTGCAAAAAGCAGATTCCAGTGCATAAACCGGTGCTAATTGCATGGTCCGTATCCGGATGTCCCCAGGAAGTGTCACTTCCATGCATTAGTATGGACCAGGGGCTTTGTGTGCACAAGAAAAGTTTTCAATGTGTCCTGTCCAGAGTAACTACAAATCCAGCTGATGGAGTTCCAGCTCAGAGCTCTGTTTTCTCCCCAGGATAAAATCCTACCAAGTGTAGCAGCTGATGGGAGCTTAAGGGATGTGTGCTGTTCTCATCTTCAGATAAAAATCTGATAAAGAAAACAGCTGATGTAAGTTAAAACACAGTGTACTATTTATATGCTAAAAATAACATTTGGAATGCTTTTGTGTTGAGTTATCTTGGCTGTCTTGAGCAGCAATTAATAATTTATTCTGCCTATCTTAATCAGCTTTTCTGTCTGTTTATCAATGGACCTTCACTGGAAAAAGCACAGTGACAAGTCAGGAAGATCCTGGGATTTGATAGACTTCTGTCTTTAACTGTGAGGTGTCTGTTTTTTAAGCACACTGCTACTGCAGCTGAAATTTTACTTAATGTGCTTTTCTCAGTTCTGTTTTGTTTACTCTTGCATGTGACTGCTTCCCTCTCCCACCCCCTTGTTCATCAAATAACCCATCATTCTCCAGGGTGAATCTTAAAAAAACCCCTACAACCCCTCCTACCCCCTCCAAACAAAACCCCTAATGCTCGCTGAACTAAACGGATGATTTCTGCTAATTTAGGGGAAGATTTTGGCCATGGAACAAGGTATTAAGCCAGTAAATAACCTGCCAGAAAAACTATTTGTTGTTTTTATGTGTGACGTAGTCAGGTCCCTATGGTAAGTTTTTATTCGTTAAAATTATTTAAATAAAACAAAACTGCTTTTTAAAATTGATTTTATTTTTACCTCTTTAGTAACATTTATTCTTTCTCTGCATTTTTGCTTGAAGTCTTGTCATGTTATTGTAGAAATCTAATACTGTTTTAAGGTTGGTGAGAGGCCCATGGTTTAAAAAACTCTAATCTGGGCATAGTTTGGAGAACAAAAAGCAGTGATAACCAGGTTGCTGCTCTCGGGAGGCTGAGACTTAACATTAGTTTATATCCTTACTTTGTAGTGATTAAATACGGAAAAGCTTTCACGTAACATTTTAATTCAGTAATTTTACGCATTATCATTAATTTTTAGGCTGTGCATCGACTGTAGAAAATCAGCAAAACATCCCATGTGTTTGCTAAGCTTCCTTTGGTGCCCGTGCTGCGTTTTGGCTTTTCCAAGGAGGAACCTGGAGCTGCCGGGGTCCGAGCAGCACCAGGCCAGCGTTTGGGGCCATCCCGCACGGGCTCCGTCCCTACAGCCCCGCTTCACATGTTTGTCTTTCCCTAATTAGATCCACGTAATCCATTCAGCCGGGCTGTGACGTGCGGGTCCCTTGTCCTGGCTGGCTCGGGCCAGACAATGAGCACAAAGATACAGTCGGACTCGTTTTCTCATTATTGATTTCACGCACCAGCTGGCAGCTGTTGGAGCTTGTTCGTTTTTATAACCCTCTGGGCAACTTTTTAAAAGTACTTTTCTTTGACCATCTGCTAAATGCAATTGGTTTAATAATTAAAGACTTGCCATCCCTTTCTGGAGAAACACAAATGCTGTTTCTGCAGCTGAGAGTTGGCTGGTTTTGTTTTAAGCATAGGTGGGATGATTCCTGTCAGCGATGCAGCCGCAGCTCCTGCGAGGGTCCCATCGCTCATGTTAATAAGGGGATGAAAAAAGGAACTTTTCTGTGGGTTTGTTTCACACCAGCTGAGTGCAGTGTGTGGGGAGGGGAGGTTGTGTCCAAGCTCTGCCTGTTCTTGAGTGCTGAGAATTCCCAGTTCCTGCGTTAGCATGAGATCAGGGAAAAGCTTTTCGCTGGGTTGTAAGCAGCGTATTCCAGCCTGAATTGTGCAGCAGGGGAGTGAGGATGAGAAGCATTTGGAGGTGTTTCTCAGTGCTGGCTGTGGCTGCACTGATAACAGCAGGCTTTGGGATCACCATCTGCCTGTGCCCTGCCTGGGGTCAGGGTGGCACAGAGCCCTCGGTTCAAACTGGAAACTGAACCCCTGGAAACCATAAAAACTTCTGTTGTGTTCTGTTACTTTCAGCTTCTTTCAACCTTTCCCTTTGCTGAAGTGATGGCAAGTGAGACACCAGTGTCTGTCTTACTGGGACTAATTTGAGATCCAAAATTATAAGTAGTGTATGCAAGTTCTTCCTAAGAAAAACCTAAGTGCTTGCTAAAAATAAAAGCAGAGACAGTAGGTCACTGGTATGAATGGGTCCCTTGGAGCCCCTGGATTTTCCATGCAGTGTTTTTCATAGGCAGGATGTGTAAAAAAGATCCAACCTTAGTTTGAACTCATCTTTATGCTGTGATTAGATCTAAACTTTCCCATGATTCCTTAAAAAGGGCTGCTGAAAAATCCTTCTGTTTACCAAACAGTTTACCATTTGTTTCAGATGTACCTCAAAGCTGGCCTGGAGGATTACTCTTGTGAGAGGTGAAAAAGGGTAATTCATTTTTTATGTTCCTTTAATCTTGGAATTCTTTCGAGTACTCGCTGCGCAGGAATCGGTGCATTTTATTTTGCTACGGCATCATTTATTCCCCAAACATTCTTTGCTGCACAGTGTATGCTTAGAGAATTGGTTAGAAATTCATGTGGAAGGGGAAAGTCTGTCAGAATTTGTCAGGGTTTTTTAATACAATTGAATAAGAGTCTTTTGTAGAGAATGAAAAAGGAAATAGTCATGTGTTTTCTTAATAAGATGAAAGATATCTGTGTTTGCTTTGAGATTTTTATGTTTGTTTGTTTTAAAAGTATTCCCATCTTTAATATTTTTGTACTTTACAAACATAATCTTGTTCCAGACAGCTGTGATCTCTGGTCCCCTTTAATTCCTAAAGTAGACAAGAGCAAGTCAAATTTTCCAGAGTATTTGGCTAAATATCCCCTGAAATATAATTGAACTGAAAGTGAATGCTTACAGTAAAAGTTCAGATTAGAGTGCAAAGTTTGCATGAGAAATTCCTTTCCTGAACTTAATCCTGTGGTGGTTTTCATATGGAGCATTCTCATCATAGATTTCATGGTTGTAGTATTTTTTTAGATTGCAACAAGTCTGCCCTAAGCCGTATAAGCCTGTGCTTTGCATAGGTATTTCTCTTTCAAACAGACCTCCTCACTTCTCTTCATTTTCTGCTGCTTAATTTCGGGATCTGCCTCTCTCTGAGTCTGTTAATTACGAGCCTGTCGAACTCTGTGTAAATGGGAAACGGGCAGAGGAGATAAATACAATTTCTTGTATTTGTTGAGCTCGCGCAGTTGACAAAACCAGTGACAGCTGCACAAAGCGCGTTTGGGTCAGTGATGTTTCTCTTTAGGAGGTTGGAATGATTCTTCCTTGAATGCCCTAAACCTCTTAGAGTGTTTCACAATACTCTCTATGGCTGCTTTGAAGTGTCCTTTTCCTGTGCTAAGTTTAGTTCTAAATGAACTGCAGACAGATGAATGGCTGATAGGCCACGACAGGGAATTCGGCTCGGGATCAGGCACAGGGAATTCAGCTCAGGATCAGGCATAGGGAATTCAGCTCGGAATCAGGGAATTCAGATCAGGATCAGGCCATGGCAGGGAATTCGGCTTGGGATCAGGCACAGGGAATTCAGCTCGGGATCAGGCACAGGGAATTCAGCTCAGGATCAGGCACAGGGAATTCAGCTCGGGATCAGGCACTGGGAATTCAGCTCGGGATCAAGGAATTCAGATCAGGCTCAGGCAATGGCAGGGAATTCCGCTCGGGATCAGGCGCAGGGAATTCAGCTCAGGATCAGGCACTGGGAATTTAGATCAGGATCAGGCTCAGGGAATTCAGCTCAGGATCAGGCCAGGAGCTGCAGTGCAGGCTCTCGTGGGCACAGCTCTGCTGTGGGTAGAAATCCAGTCAAATCCTTGATTGCAGGAGCCACTGCACTTGGTTTTTTTGCAATACAGTGCACGCTCCTTGATTTGCCCCTGGATAGTGCTGGCATTCACTTGGGAGTGTGGGAGAAACTCCTCATCCTCTTCCTCTGAGCCCTGGTCTGTGCAGGCAGCTCAGTGCTTCTTCTTTCTGTAATCTTTGTGGAGAGGTTAGGGATGAGAACTCCTAAAAACATCTCTCTCCTTACCCTGCTGACCTTTCCCAGAGAGAGGAGGGCAGAACCCTTGGTTTGGGGTGCAGCGCTCTGTAGAGCTGAACCTCATGAACGAGTGGCTTTATTGGGTTATCTGGTAGCATTTTACACCCAGCCTTTTTTCCCCTGTACAGAAGACAAATTCTTCACCAGGAATAATAGAGGCCAGAAATAAGCTCAGGTTCTGTAAAAGGAAGTAGTCATGAGATGCGTTCATGTGTTTGCAATTCCCAGGGTAAATATTTTTGTTCGTGCTAAATAATGATCTGACATAGGTAAAAATTCTGAAAGCAAGAAATGGTGTTTCAGAAGTTTTTTTTTCTTGGGCTTTTTTTTTTTTTTGCCTTTTTTCCTTCTGACAAAACTTTACCCAGATTTTTTTTCCTCTGAAGTGGCTTTTTGCAGTCACTGGTCTGGGGGGTGTGTGACAGGCGGATTTCTCTGGGATGTGGCTACAGACAGCTGTCTCCTTTTGGAAATGGACTTCTGGCTCCGAGGGGGGGTTTGAAATGGATGCTGACATGTGGGAATTAATCCAGTTTGTCACATACACTGGAGTGTGGCGGAGAGTGGGTTTTTCCCCTGTCTTCGGGCTGTCCCCTTGTAATAAAAATACAGACAGAGTTTTTCTTGTGCTACAGCTACAGTCGCGTGTCATTCCTTAACTGACCCCCTCTGGAGATGCCTCGCATTCTGCTGCAGGGCTTTCCACCGTGGTTCCAAAGGAAAAGGTGAAAGGATTCATTCTCCCCTAAAATGTGAGGGTTTTGTCCCGTGCCATTGATTGCTTTCAGATGGTGGCTGGAGAGGATTTGTGTCTCACCACACGTCTCTGTAGAGGTCGTCAGTAAAAATGGGCTCTGCCTGCAAAATTTCGAGTCCTGAGTAATTCCTGGGCTGTTAGAGCTGGAATACAGACTTTTCAATGGAGCAAACCACAGATAGTGCTGGAGGCAAATACACGAAAAATTTGGTGTATCTAGTTTTGTCTGTAGGCTAATAATAACAGTAGTGCTTGGAATGTTTAATTTATGGTATCGAAGGAATTTCGCTCTTTAAGTGATGGTCTGAAACAGGTGTGATTTTGCCAGCTTTGGTCCTTTCTCAGAGGGAGAGCAGGACATTGTCTGTGCCCTGTTTGCAGTTGCATGGAATGGCTGATGCCCTCACCTGTATATAAAAACAGTCTGTCATTTTTTTGCAGATATAATGAGCTGGATTTTCCAAATCCCATGTCTGGCTCGTGGCATTTGTGCAAACAATTTGTGCTGGTCTCGGTGAGGTTTAATTGTGCAAATAATTCCTGTTGGACAGAAAGGGAAAATAAACACTTTGAGCAGGACAGGAGAAAACAAAGGTGGTGGTCAGTGCTTCTGTGCTATAATCTTTAATTACAGATAATATAAAATAAATATTGAGGGATTTTCTAGGGAATATTAACACTACATTTTCGTCTTGTTTTTTATTGCTTGCTGTGTAAAATGTTACCTGCAGTTAAACGTGTTTGCAAAGGGGAATTCAGCTCAAAACCCCCATTGCTCAAAGTAGTTCCATGTAAAGATTTTATGATACTTGTATCAAAGCATGAAAGATGCTTTTTCCTAAACATTGTAAATTGTGATGTATTATTTCAAACAGATTTATGCAGGATCAGTTCTACTCATATGTACTAAGTTCTGAAGTTCTCTTTGAAAAAAAAACTCATGAGCACAAACACTGCTGGGAAGAAATATAAATAAACCATTCCATAATCTTTTGGACTAGAATGAGCAGCTTGTTTGTAGATCCATCATCTACATTCTCTAAGAGACGAAACAAAAACTGTAAAACAATTCTAAATAATTTATTGGTGTTGCTGATGCTTCCGAGTGAGTGAAGTGCATAATGATGATGTCTAGATAGTCATTATTTGTCTTTTTTACATACTTTATAATTGAGCAAAATAGTTTTCTGAAGATTGTTTGTGTTTGTTTGCAAGTTCTGTCAAATCCAGCAAGATGTATAGGTGCCATTAAAAATCCATATTGATTTCCCACAGTCAGCTGGGAGTTTACTTGAAAAGTCAATCATTAGTTGAATGAGTGTCTAAAGCATGTTCCAATATCCGCTGGTAGCTTAAGTTTTTAAGCAAAAATGACTATTTTAAAAAGGAATGTTGTGGGTTCTGGGGTCTGGTGTGTAAAGATTTGTGTTTTTCACCAGTGCTCCTGTGCCGTGCTGGGCTGGTCTGCCCTGAGTTTGCACCTCTGATCCTTCACATTTTAATTTATTTGGGTTCAGCCTTGGAGCCTTCCTGGTGTGCAGCCCCTTCCAGTCTGAGCCTGTGGATATTGATGGTGTGTGGTTGGATTTGGGAGAACGAAGGAGCTTGAACTTTGCAGTGTTCTCTGTCTCTGGGGCACAATCCTGCAGCTGCTCCTTGGGCACTCACCACATCCTGGAGCTGAGCAGGATTTCAGCTTTTCCCCCTCCTTCCTTCCTGTCTCCTGTCTCCTTTCTTCCTCTCCAGAGGAGAGAGTTTTGAGAGAGGAGGTAGCAGCACCTCCAGAGGTCGTGGAATGGTTATAATTAATGGATGATACGTTCTCTTTACACTTACTTTCATGGACAGCTTATGGGATATCTGCGCTAATGGATTGACCCTATTTAATGTATATTAGTAATTAAAGAAAATACATTTTTAAGAGGCAAGGATATATTTAATTTTAATAACTATCTTTCCCTGAATCAAGAAGTCTTTGCACAGAACTCTAATGGGTAACATTAGTCAAATGTGTGATAGATCAAATTGTTAAGTATGAAGGGTGTTGTTAATGTAACACAGAAGAGAAATCTTGTGAGGTAACTCTGAGTAACACCCAGGAAGAGTGCATTCATCATGGTATGCTGACAAAACATCTGAGTAATGATGGCCATTAAATCTTTTGTCATGGCTAAGATATGAAAAAAGAAAACAAGTTAAAGTGTGAGCCATTTAGGAAAATCGCCATTTGACACGTAAACCTTTCTGCCTCTGTATGTTCATTTTTATATTATGGAATGAATTTGCATTTTAGGAGGAAATTTGATTTGCCTAGCAATTAGGGAGGAAAATGGTGAATTTCAGTCTCTAGTTAGTCAAACATTTAAATGGAAAGAGCAAAGAGCAAGTTGCTTTTTTTCCTTTTTTTTTTTCCACTTGGAAGGGAAAAAACCCAAAACCATGGCAAAACAACCAACTCACGAGATTCAGAAAGGTTTGATTTATTGATACATTTATTTTTGGATAAGTCTCAGTGTCTGCATTGTCTTTGCATGACCCTGTGTGTGAGTAGGTGTTAATTGGGCTGAATTAAAAAATGAAACCCGGGAGAAGGGAGCGATTCCCGAACACTCAGCACTGCTCACATTCATTGTGCAGTGAATTTGACCTGAATTCTGCCTGGTCAAACATGGCAAGAAAGCTGTGGGTTTACGTGGTGAGGTCACTGGATTGCAGTTTGTGAGAGAGTTTTGGAGTTGATGTAACGGAGAAAAGAGACACTGGAGAGGCACAGTAAGGGAGGTAGAACTCAGGGAGTCCCTTCTTACTCTGATGTGGTGGCTGAAAAGCCAACTGCCAGTTTCTTAAAATGAATAAACTCAGAAAAAATTGCTTACCAGTTTCAGGACATCGATGGAGTTGGCATTTTTTAGCAGCTGGTTCCTGTATCACATTTTTGTAAGAAGATAAATAAGAAGAAAATGGTGATGTTGGGATCAAGAAAAAAGTTTGTGGTGAGATATTTTGGAGTTGCTGGGAAGGTCTGTCAGGTCACTGGAGTGTATCCACACAGCAATATTCTGTTGTTATATTAGGAGGAAATGAGGCAAATTACAATAAAAACTACATTTAGCCAAGAAAGAGTTTGTAGCAAAATTGTCCAGATGGTTTATCTTAACCCTGACAGCAAAATATGTTAACCAGATTAGTAATTTAGACACCAGTGATATAAGAGGGACTGTTCAGAGCAACAGCGGTTTGGTTTTATTTAAGTTGGTTTCTTGATTGAATTTCTTTAAATGAATGGTCAAATTTTAGTGGTTCAGGTTGTATTTTAATAAATGTGGCTCTTCAGAAAACCTGAATTTGATATATACAACTCGGAAATAATTGCAAATGTAACTCACACAAGTTTATTGAGTTTGTTTTAGTGTAATCCTTTCTAAAACTAAACTTCAGAGAGCTTTGAACCATCAAAGAGTGGCATTTCATCAGCAGCATTTGTGGGGTAAGGAGGGGGCCTGGAAATTCTTCTGCAAGTTGTTACAGCAAAGTAGCAGCCCCGAAAGAGCTGAAGGGGATCGGATCTATTTATAATTGTAAACTATGGAGACATCAGTAAAATATCTGAAAACACACATGAGACGTGGAGAGAGGAAGAAAGGGGAAGGGGAAGGGGTACAAGAGCCAGTAATGGAATAAGAATGCAAGGAATATATGTAAAGGTTAGGAAATCTTCTGACCTCACTTAGGATATTGTTTTTGTTCTGGTTACCATATTCTTTAAAGATGTAACATTTGAAAAGGGGAATTTGATTGACCTTATGACTAAAGATAGGAACTCTGAGGAGAGGCTAAAATCATGAATTTCTATAACCTTTAAAGAGCAAAGGTTGAAAGGCATTTAATTGGAAAATATAAAATCTCCTGAATTATATATCGATATATAACTCTATTTCTTTTATATCAGAAATTATTATAAAAGGAAGGGTATCTGTCAGTTGAGGGGCAAGTAACCGAGCAACCCTTGTGCACTTGCTCCTTTTGCTGTTCTCTTCTGAGCACAAAGAAACCAAGCTTCCCTTCCACTTCTGAGAGTACCTGAGCTGAGCTGGGAAAGCACAAAAACATGTGAGGAAAAACCAACTGAAAAAGTCTGGAAATGCTCTCAGATATTCAGACAGTCTTACCGGTCATTGCTAGGGAGGGTTGGGTTCACAAATAAAGAAGTTGTCTTTTGGTCTTGGGCGGAGGCTGTGGTGGAACTTTTCAGGAGACCTTGCAGGATTTGGTTCTTCCTCCGAGTTCCCGAGGCGGGGAGAGGTTCCACACCCTCTGGATATCCAGATCCCACCGTTCCTGCTCCGGAGGAATCCTGCACTCCACACGCCGTGGCTGGGTCTGTGTGCTGGCAGAACTTCACCTCTGAAAGAGCAGTGGGAGGTGAACCAAACCTGGGGGAAGCTGTGCTGCACAACTGTAGCCTAAAACCGCTCTGGAAATTGCCAAAATACAGCGTTTAATTTAAAACTTCTTACAGGCATCAGCAGGCTTTAATATTGTTTTTAATCTTAATTTTAAAAATTATCCTATTCAAGAAATATTTTGTCTAATTATGTCGTATTTTAGCTTGATTTAGTCACTAAAGAGATCAGAAAACAGTTTTTATAGTAAAATACCCAGGTCAGTCTTCATCTGTCTGTGACAGCTCATTCCAGAGCCAGGTTTTGAAGTAGCTGGTAGAAAGAAGAAACTGGTAAAAGGGAGCTGAGCAGCAGCAGTGTCGCTTCTCGTGTGGGTTGGTTGGCTTTGCTCACAGTGACACCAAAAAAGAAGTGAATCTGCTTTTAACTCTGCTGTTAACTTGTAGAAATGGAGTCCCTTTCCTAGGAGATGAAATGGATAGTTTTGGTGTTTCCCTTTATCTCTGATAAATGTTGTTTTTTGTACTCTAGGTCTAATGGAGTTTTTCCCACTGACATCACTGTTCAGCTATAACATTTAATCATTTAAATATGTTAATTGAGTTTAAATCAGGCAGCTCTAAAGGCAGTTCTGATGTGATCCAATGCTGCACAGTCACTTTATTTACCTCTTTCAATACTCAGAGTCGCATCATTTAAACATTCTACGCCAAGAACATTGGGATGTTTTTATAGCTGTGAATTTGTAAATAATTGCCATTTTGAGAAGGACGCCTGGTCACTCGAGCTCGTGCATTGATTAAATCTTACTGTTGAGCAGGATCCATGAGAATGCTGAAGGTCCCATTAGAAAATACCCAGCTTGATTTATGCTTGATGAGAGCGACATTGATCACGTTCCCATACTGAAACAATTATTGATGGAGTCTATGATGAACAAGTCATTCCAGTTGTGATGAGCATTGGCTTCTAGCAGACATTTGACACTGAACCATGAGATTCTTTGTTGTTACAGCACATCTGAGAAAATCATTAAGCTTTTGAAGCCTTTACAGGCTGGGCCTGGGAGTATTATTCTCATTAAGTTCCTTTCCCATCAATTTTGGTTTTCTTGCAGTAATACCTTAGCAAATTTGGGATTATCAGTAGCCACAGCAGATATTACAGGCAGAAGTATAAACATAGCTCACCTAATTATCAGCATGTACATGCGTCAAAGGACCTTTGAGAAAAAGCAGAATTATGTTTAAGCTGTTAATAACATGGTAAAGGCAAGCTGCAGCAATTCTGAAGAACTGGAAAAGTTTGCAGTTCAAAAATTTTTAATTCTTATGTTCTTCTTGAGGAAAGGAAGGTTGAAAATCAGAAAAGAAATGTACTTCATGGTTGTTTCAGCCAAGCATATGTGGATGGGAGGAGAGTGTGGCACCAGTTGAAGAAATTACATTTTTGTGTATTTTTCACACTGGAAGTTGCAGGATTTAGTTGAGAATTTTGACAGTGCAGCTGGATTTCCAAGAATTGTCGTAGTTTTTACATTGAAATGAAGCAAACTGCTTGTTGAGATGTGCAGGACGGTGAGGAAATACCCTCCATTGCTGGTCAGACCTTTTTTAATGGTTGTGTACACGAGATCAGGCTGCTCATGGACAGTTCCTGACAGCCCATTTCATGTCAGGGAACGTGCAGGGGGCAAAGCTGTGCTTGGGTTCTCAGCCCGTTTGTTCCTCTGCCCATGTTATGACACACACTTGAGGCCATGAGATCTGCTCCCAGGAAAACAGGAAGAAATCTGTGATTCCACCCCAGACTGCTTGGAAACAAAACCAGGGAGTACAACAGCACCTTGTGCAGCAGGATCACACTCTGTCTGCCTAAAGATCCCAATTGATTTGTGTAACAGCCTGAATAATGAATGTGGATTTTTAGTTCAGTCCCCTGAGCAAACGATGCTGTTCCACTCCCTGTGAACTCTTCCTTTCAGCTTGTGATCTTTAAGTTAAATTTGCTCAGTATAATTTTATATTCAGAAAGAAGGTAAAAATTAAATTGTCTTAAGAATACAAGATTTTTACTTGTCTTTTTTGAAAGGTGTTGGTAATTACTCTAATGTTACATGATGGAGAATAGCTTGCAAGATTTACTGTCATTTTAGTATTTAAATCTTCAGAGATCTCTGACCCAGTGTTCCCTGACCCACAGGTTTACTGTCAATCCTCTTGACCTTCTTGCACTCGCTATTTTCTTTGGATTTTTTCAGTAAACTGGTGTTACTCATAATGAGATAGATATGTTAAAGTTAATACTCCCTTTTTTCCAAGCGGAGTCACTCAATATTTTGCTCTTAAAGTGCATTTAAAAGCCTCCATGCAAGCAAAATAGGATCATAATTTGTAATTTGTATTTATATGCTAAGTAGCTGACCTGCAAAACTCCTCGAAGGACGGTGGACAAGCACAAACCCTCTGTCCTGTATCTTCCAACTTACATAGAAATCCTGTTTTTCTACAATTTTTGAAGACCAGAAATGGGAAATTCTTGAAAAAGAGAGTTTAACAGTCTTAACACTGGGAGGTTTTGCACTGGATTACATCAGAAATGCACGGGGTGAAAGATGTTAAAAAGCATTATTCTAACCCACCAAACTTTTCCATTAAAGCCAGTGTGTCCAGCAGTGATTTCTGCTCAGCATCACTTTCGTTAGGTGACCTGTGGGAATGTTCTACATGCAGAAGAATCAGGCAGACGGAGCTGCCTCGCACTTGGACTTGCACAGATGCGTTTGCAGAATGTGGTCCCTGAATAATTTAGAAAGCAGTAGTCCAGAGGAGCTGCAGTTCAGTGTTAGAGCATGCTGAGAAAGTTGGTTTGTAAATTATTATTTTTGTTTCAAAACTGGACCACTCCAAACTGAGTGTTTTTCTGTTCTCTTGCCATTTTATGTCCTCTTAGAACAGACACTCTTCAGAGGAGAAAAAAAAAGGTGGAGAATTAATACTTAAAGGCAGAAGATGGAGTCAAGGAGTAAAATACCCATTTTCCTTAAAATACCTCTGAAATCTGCTACCAAGTAATGTTTAAATGAAAATGTTTTGCGAAACTGTCTGGTTTTGTAAAGTGTATTATTTAAACTAAGAAAACTCAGAAAATACTCAGTCCTGTGTTTTCAGAATACTTGGGATTTTGCAATACCTGCAATGCTTGTGCTCATTTTGGATTATACGAGGTTTTCCTGCTAAGTGCTCAAATTTTCCCCTTCCCCCCCCTCCCCCAGATGTTTGGGAATAACTGATGTAGAAATCTCAGGGGAAGCTGCTGTGGTGAGGTGTGGGATCATTGCTAAATGCATCTCAGTCCGTACAGAACGCCTGCTAAAAGGAGGATAAAAGCCAAGTGGAATTGCTGGGCTGTTTGGGAAGAGGCAGCTTTTCACACATGGTCACTCAACATTAAAGAGAGCTGGAATTCTGATACATCCTCACAAGATAAAAGTTGAGGGTTATAATCACATTGCAGGAGAAGGGGTCTCCGTTAGAGCTTCCTGCACCCAGGGCAGGACTTAGTACTGGGTGACACTTGGCAGTTCAAAAGTGAGCTTGGATTTATTACAATCCACTTTTTGTAGTGAGAATTGCCTCAGGTGAGTGTTGCATAAAGATATTTCCAAACATAGGTGCAGATTAAGTAAATGGAGTGCTGTTGCTGGCATATCTGTAGTAAAATTGGTAAGAAAATTACTGAAAAAATGAGGAGTGGCATTGGTGATTCACCTCATAAACTAAGCATTGTTTACTTACTGCCACATGAGCTCTCTCTTAGTGCAGCTTGTTTATTTATTCCCCCCTCACATGGCAAGAGAACACTTCATTCCTTCTAGATGCAGGACATCTCCTTCCTAATTACTTAAACTCTTCTTTTTTCCCTCCGTGCATTCCAGATGCTCACAGATGAGAGTTCTGTTATGCTATCAGCAATATTTGTTAATAAGAAAGTAACTTAAGTAGTTAACATAACAGGAGTTGATTTGACCTGCTGATATGCATTTTTACAGAATAAACAAAGCCTGTTATCTGAGATTTTATTTATAAGGATCTGCTCAAATGATCTGAGATCCCCCTTGTTTGCCTGTCCTGCCCTAGACCTCGGCACATAATCTCACTGTACTGCTGCCCTTTTGACATCGGATTGCCCTTTCCATCAGCATCCATCCAAAAGCATATTTGTCTAAAAAGGAAACAATTAAATTCCAATCTCATACAGAAAACCTTTACTTTTCAAAGAAAACAGACTGAAGAAGTCACAAAGTCGTACATGACGGGGAACCCTCACTAAATCAGAACCAGAAGTCATTAGGCCAAATTCAGCTCCTGCCAAAATAGACACCAAGCCACTGATCTTGATGATATTTTGCCTGTTTATGTTAGTAATATTATAGGCACTTACTTTTTATTTGTTTTTCCTTTAAATCCTGTAGTAAGACTTAAGCTCTAATGTATGTGACAAGTATCATTGACATGCAAGATAAATAACAAGTGTGATTGGGGAATACTGAAATATTTCAAATATGAAATGATCTACTTGTTTAAACCACCAGTGATAGTGGGCTAAAATGGCTGAATGCTGCGAAATGCAGTTGAAATGATGTTCCTGTTCTCTCATACATGGATGTCCTGTTGCAGAGGGATCTAAGAGCTGAATTACTGTGTTTTTTCAACGATAGCAATGAGTTGCTGTAGTGCACAGAGCAGATCTGCTGCTCTCACTGTTTGCACGTCCTTTTCTTTTTGTGTATCTGCAGATGATCCCACTTGGGAAACACCTTTTTGCCTTCACTCTGAGCATCATTCCCTGACTTTGTCCATAGTCACAGGTGCTGAGTTTTGGATCACAAGTCTGAGCTGTGTTTGACATCTGTGCCTGCAAACAACTGTGAAAAAGCTACAAATAATTCATGCTGTATAATCAGTGGTATAATTGAGTTATACTCTGGATTTAGGTTTGGTGGGGAAGCAGTGCCTGTGTCTTACCTTCAAAGCCTCTCATGCTGAAGAATTTACTAGAGGGATTTTTGTCACGGGTGTCTCATTGTAACTTTCTCCAGGAGCAACCAGGTAAATAAGTATTCAACGTGGTGTTTTCAGAGTGGAATGCTGTGGGGGCATCCTGGTTAACAGCTCCAAAGAAGAAAGATAAGAGATGTATTTCTGTGTCTTACACATGGAGTAGAAAGTGGTCTAAAGGGAGAAAGATTCTTTGTGTATTGTTTTGCTTTAACTGTTAGTATTTATCTGTCACATTTATGTCACGCTTGATCACAGACTGGCGGTGAAAGGTTGATTATATCAGATTATATTGTAATTTGAGCTTTGGAAGAAGGATGCAGCCTGGATGGCCACTGGGCACATTATGAGCTTGGGTGTTCATGGCCATCCTGGTGGTTCTGCAGGAGGACAAGATGAGCGAGCTGGGAGCAGGCTCATCCTGGCTGCCCCATCCCTGACTGCAGCAAGGGGAGAGCTGGACTGGGCAGATTTCACTCCTGCAGCTTTTTGGCAAAGGCCTGTTTTTATCACTGAACCTCCAAATGAGAGCTTGAAACAGTGTAGTTTTGTCATTAATGAAATTTCACACAGCTTCTGTTCTCGATAGAAATGGCTGAAATGACAGTTCCAAGGATCCAAAATGGCAGTGACGTGTCCCTGGGTACCGCTTCTCTGCAGGTGGAATTCACAGGGATTATTGGTACTACTGAATAAGTACTACTGCTGATAAATCCCAACCCATCCTGATTTTGTTACTCTCCAAGTACGTAGGCTTGAATGCTCGTGGATTTACAATGTTTGAACAGCTTTGGAAATGCTAACAAGCTTTTTTTTACTGTTTAGTGAGTTTTATGGTACAGGAAAGGAATGGGCTGTTGTTTCTTAACTTGCAGAGCTTATGGATTTTTAAGACGTTACCTGCTAATGTGAGGAGTGCAGCTTGCTCACCTGTTCAGTCCTTTTGTTTGGTCTGAGATTTTGGGTGGTTGAGAACTCGGCAAGTGTGTGTGTGTATATATATATATACTTATATATATATATATAAATATACACTGAAACATGTCTGTGTGCTTGGAGCTTGCTGTGTACTTGTTAGGGTCAAAAATTCAGCCACAAGTTTGTCTGTTCAACAATCGAAATCACAAAAAAGACATTAAATGCCTTCCTATTTGATATTCAAAGGTAAAGCAAGTCCAGCTAAGTGAATTAAAAGAATTGTTCTTAACAATGAGGTTAATATTTTTTCCCAGCTCTCTGACTGACAGTTTAATGGAGGTTTTATTGTGTTATGTTAATGATGTCGGTGGAATATATATTTCTTTGTTTGCATCTGTCACTTATAGAGTTAATTAATATTCGGCTGGTTCCATATAGCTTTTTGTTCAAAATCAGTCCTCTTTTACTCTGTGCATTTCTTTGGCAGCCCAGTCCTCACAAAAGGAGAAGTTTGCAGAGTCCTGAGCAGCTGAATGTCCCTACACACAGAACTGCAGTTTGCCAGTGATACCTTCTACAAACCAGGACTAAAATATCAGTGTAGTACATAAGCCTTTTACCACCCTTGAAAACCCAGCTTGAACCTTGAGCGAGTCATTTACATGATGTTTCCTTGGGATTACCTACATTCTTGTCCACTTTGACCTTGTAATTTTGCTCACAGTTGGAAATGTAATGCAGAGTGACTAAGATAATGTTGTTTACACAGACTTTAAGTGGAGTGACATTATAGTCAAGCAAGTGTCACATCACCCAAAGTGAAGGAAGACTTAATTACCATAATCCTGTGAATACTAAAATTCCTTAGCCATGTGCAGCATAATAATGTAATGTTCTGCATGTTCCATTTAATAACATGAAGGTGCTGCATTAACTCTTGGGGAACTTTTAGTTATCCTGAAGTGGAAGCCAGCAGATTTAGAGTGGGTTGGGAGAGACTCTGTGCTCAGTGGAGATCCTTGGTGTGTTACATTGCTGCCAGCACATCCCATCTTCCTTTGAATTTATACTTTGGCAGGTGAAACAAAACTGAAGCGACTGCCCCGGCATCTCTGTCGATCCTGTGGGTGCAGTCTGGGCCAGGGACTTCTGCAGGTGATGAAGGTTTAAGTTCACTAAATAACAGGACCGAGACAGTAATAAAACATAGTGTGTCATGGCAAAGCCACCAGTAAGTGGAGAGGAGTCTTAAATCCTGCAAGACTGGGACAATCTGTTCCTTAAGTTTTCAAGCCGTCCTACCTTTTTGCTGATAGTGCTGCACCAGCCTTAAGGATTCAGTGAGTAAGTAGATCTTGAATGAGGATATAATCATGAAAAGGCAAATCATGAGCAATTATGGTGCTTCACAAAGAGCTAAAGTATTTGTCATGTTCTCTTCTGAGCAGCGCGTAACTGTTTTATAGAGATGGAGTGATTATTCTTAATATGTTGTCTTTATTTGAGTAACACTGAGTAGTAGTGCACAGCCTTCTGCATGCCTTAAACACAGTTAAAGACTTACTTAAACAATAAACAGACTATTTAGCAGCTGAAAGAATGCAGTGTAGATAAAACAGAGTGCAGTGAATAGCTCCCTTCCTTTTCCTACTTGAGAGCCCAGAGAGTTCTCCAGATCCTGCCTGGCCCACGGGGCTGTTGTCTGGGCTCTGTGCTGCTGTGGTCAGTGGCCAGCAGGGACAGATGGATTTGAAAGTACAAGTGGTGAACCCAGTGTGATTCAGTGTTGTTTGAAATACAGATTTTGGATTTGCATCTTTCTGAGAGCAGCAGATACAGTGGTTAATCTTTGGAGGAGTTATGTGCTTTTATTTGGAACAGGTTTTTGATAACTGCATGTGGTGTGTAGCTGTATGCTAATTCTAACTGTGTGCTAGGATGTAGTTCGAGTTTAGGGTGTGAGGCTTGGTTCTCTGAGGACTGGAAAATGTAAGTTTACAAGGAAATGTTAGAAAGCTGGACATTAAAAGGCATGTGCTGCTGGTGGATGATGTGGGTGTACAGACAGGCAGATGCACTCGAGCAGTGAGTCAATAGCTGCTGTTGGTCTGTGCTGGCACAAAAAAGCTTTTCTCTCTACTTACACCAGTGTGATGCAATTGATGCAATTGCCTTTAATGGAGTTGGACTTCTTTGTGGAGAGGAGATGGGAAAGGATGCTTTCTGTGTGTCGGTGAGGATTTTAAAGAACGGATGTTAGCACTGAGGATACTCTCTGGAAGGAGGGTGCAAACTACCATTGCATGGCCTAAGCTTTACCTTGTTAGAGCAGTTTTTGAAAGGTGTTCCTCAAAAATGGTGCTTTTCCCTGGTAATTTGGCCTGGAGGGAAGACAAGAGGATACTCTGCTGTCATCTCCGAATCATCTCAAAATTTTGAAGAATGAGATGAATATGAAAAACAAACCGTAAGTGCTCATCCTGTCACAGGCGTGTTCGTAGTCATACACATACACTGTGCTAATATGGAGTAATTTTCAAGTTCTTTCTTTTTTCCTATGGAGTTTCCAACCATTTTGTGTGTTTAAAATAAGTGCCAAATCTCTTATCAGGGCAAAGAACGTAGGCTTGCTGTTTCATGGGTTGTTTTTTGTAGAATTAAGCCATGCTTAACGCTGCTGATTGCCAGAGGTCTGGCCTTGCCCTGTAGTATTCACTAAGGGTATTAAGGGCTAAATAATAGAAGACAAAACAAATGCAAATGACAGAGAGTGTAGATCATACATGAGAAAAGTTTTGTTGTTATGGATTTATTTATTTATTTATTTATTTAAGAAACAAACTTCCACTCCTAGCAGCAGTGCAGCGTTCTCATTCACGCACCCCTGCGCTCTCTGTGGTAGACCAGGAGGATTTGGGGGTGCCCTTGAGTCTGTGGAACGGGACTAAAGCTCTGTGCAAAGCCGAAGCAGCGCTTGCTCAGAGCCCAGCTTTGTCTCCCCGTTCAGCCCGAGCACGGCCGGGCCGGCTCCACTCGTGGTTCTCGTGCCCACATCGCTCCGAGCTGCTCCGAGCTGCCCGTTCCCGCTTGGCAATGGGCACGGGGCTGTGCCCTGGCTATGGGGCTGTGCCCTGGGCACGGGGCTGTTCCCTGGCCGTGGGGCTGTGCCCTGGCCGTGGGGCTGTTCCCTGGCCGTGGGGCTGTGCTCTGGCCTTGGGGATTNNNNTGTGCTCTGGCCGTGGGGCTGTGTCCTGGCTATCGGGCTGTTCCCTGGCCGTAGGACTGTGCCCTGGCTGTGAGGCTGTTCCCTGGCCGTGGGGCTGTTCCCTGGCCGTGGGGCTGTGCTCTGGCTATGGGGCTGTGCCCTGGGCACGGGGCTGTTCCCTGGCTATGGGGCTGTTCCCTGGCCGTGGGGCTGTGCCCTGGCCGTGGGGAAGCACGGAAATCAGGCTGGTGGGGCTGTGCCCTGGCCGTGGGGAAGCACGGAAATCCAGCTGGAGCCGGGCTGGAGCACCTGCGAGCACAGGCCGGGCTGCCGGGATGAGCAGCAGTTGGAAGCGCTGCCTCGCCAGGCCCCCCGGGACCCGCTGAAGGGTTTGCACTTTCTGTGGATGTATAATTTTTGTTGATTAACAGGAGTTCTGGGAAGGAGCCCTTTTGTAAAGCTGATGGTGGGGAGGAGCTGCCTGGGGCAGAGGCTGTCAAATGATGTCCTTTGTGACTGCAACAGTGCAAATATTACCAAGGAACCAAAATCCCTTCCCTCATCCAGGGCTCCCTGGGGATGGCAGTGCTCAAACACAGAACTCTTCCAGTTGCCAGAGATGAATCTTACAGGTTCCAGCTTTTTTTATTTTATTATTTTATCAAATTAAAGAGTGTTTTGGAGCATGCAGATTTTCCAATATCGTTCCTGAGAGCAGAAAGGTCAGAGACTTTTCCAGATATTAGGACAAGAGAGTTTGGCTTTCATCGTTGCTGTCTTCCTTAAGTGGGTTTATTTTCCTAGAAGTTTGGGTAATTACTGCTGTCATGACTGAGAGCATTTTGGGTCCAGCACATTTTGGTTTTCCTCGAAGAGATTTCACACTCTGTTCTATGTTGTTCTGGACCGCAGAGGGTGGGAGAGGGTTTTCCAAGACATTTACAAGTGCTGGTTACGAAGATGTGGAAGAACATTCTGAGAGGCCTGAGTTCGGGAAGTGATAAACGCTGTTTTGAAACACGCATTGGAAGTTCAGTTTGCATAAAATCTGGTCAAAATCCTTAAAGGAAGCCTTAGAAGTTTGGCTGGGAGGACAGTCAGTGGCCGAATTGTGTGCAGTTTACAGGGGAAATCAGCAGCATTTTCATCTCAAACTTTGCACAGGACAATATGAACTCTTCTACTATGAAACTAAACCAGGTTTTCCATAATTTCTTTTCCGTTCCCATAAAAAGTCTCCTAGTCACTTGAAACATGGTTGAAAATAAGAGGGTTATAAATATATAATGTGTTGATCGTGGGGGTCCTGGGGGGCAGAGCCTGGAGCTGGCATGGGGAGAGTGACCCTGCCTGTCCATCTGCCCATTCCCTGCCCATTCCCTGCCTGTGCCCAGCATTCCGGAGGGGCAGCCGCCCCCTCGGATTCCTGCAACTGCAAAACTAATTAGTGAAATTAAGTTGAAAATGCTGTAAACAAGTGAAGTTGTTATTCATTCCGTACGGCGCTACAAATGTGGGAGGACATGTTAAATGATAAATTAGGCATGAACTGCTTTAATCTGGAAGCTGAACATGCCAGCGAAGGGCCTGCATTTGTAATTAGCATCGGGGGCCACAGGAGAGTGGTGCCTCTTTTAAAACAGTGACAGGGAATTGATCAGTTTAGGTTGCCGTGGCAACCAGGAGCCCTCCATCGCTTTCCCTCGTCCTCCTATTATGCCGTCCCCACATTCAGAAATATATTTATGAACTGTAAAGATAAACTACTCAATAATGCAAAAGAGGCTCCGATGCTCAAATGCCAAAGTGATGGGGGCCAAGCGGCTGCCTGACTACCCGATAACAAGCTTAAGTGTTCTCTGGTTGTCATGACATTTCTTTTACAAAGCAAATGATGTCTGCAGGAAAAAAAAAAAAATCTTAAAATTAGCCGAAAATGCAAATCTCTTTATGAGGCTGTCACCTTCATAATAACAGACAATAATTGATGATTTATGAGATGCCACCATAGCAACCAACTCCTTCGGCACCCCCTGGTTCCTCTCACACAATGGCTTGGGCTCCTGTGGAAAAGTTTCCAGTGCGAAGCTCAGGAGGTCTTGGAGCCTCTTACTCTGTGAGATGGGCAAATGTTGCAGGGATTTTTGCAGTCATCCTACATGTAAAGGGACTGAAGTCCCTTCTGTGAAAGCAGTGTAAAGCATTATCGAAATAGAGTGACTTCAGTCTGAGAAAATGGATAATCTTTATTTGCTATTCAAGTTAGAACAGGAGCCGGGACACCCAGATCTCTGCTGTGCACTTGGCTTTTCTAGTCTGCCATCTAATAACTTGTATTTAAAAGTGTTGGTTGTGTGAATCAGCCCTTTTTGTGCCTTCCGGTGTGTAGGTTAAACTGACTGTCCTAGGATAAGTGATTGATTTGGATTAGAACTTAAATGACTGCAAAAGAAAGGCTTTTATTTGCAAATGGTTCATTACATAATGAATGATTTTTTAAAAAACAGTTTCTTAGATGGCCATCTTTCCTAACTGATAAAATTGCCTTGAGGAGAGTTAGGGTCTCTAATCTTGGTTAAAGGTCGTACAGAACTGAGAGGTATCAGTAGTGTCTGTGTCTTCATGCCCAAAGACTGTATTATTTGCTCTTCTGAACAGGAGTACGGGATGTGGAAATCCTCATACCCCAATCCTGCATCACTTTGTAAAACTCAGGTCCTTAAATTTGGTACCTAAAAGGGCCAGTTTAATGTTGAAGGAGATGAACTGTCAGTAGCAATTTCTGCTTAAGGTGGTGTCATTCACCTCTCTCTCCACCAATTCCTTCCCCTCTTCCTGCCATTAATAAATAGAGATTCTAAACGTGCCCTTCTATTGCAATTCCCTTTTTAAAAAAGTACTGTAGTAGTAGGAAAAATCCACTGATTAGAAAAAGCATTCTGAGAGTAATATGTTAATTCTTAGCCCATATCTTAAGATTCATACTCAGACAGTGATTCCAAAAAAAGTAATAGAAACTTGTTTGAATTAAGAATTCATGATCTTTCCCATTCTTTTTTGCTTCGTCAAATATGACAGGTAGAGCTGTCAGTTCCAGAAAGTGATTTCTGGTAGAATAGTATCTTTCAGTCGCCCTGCCTGGCATAGAGAGGAAAAAAAGAATAAATAGATGGAAATCCTTTATGTTGTTCCTGGTTATAGCCAGGCATTTATTTTTCTATTTGCATTTTGACAACTTGTTTTTTTTAACCTCGCTTAACTCTTCCCAGAACTTCTAGAGGAATAGGTTTTTTAGGATTAACTAATTAAGCGTTTATGAAAAAAATTTGAGATTTCTTTGTGTGTTTAGGATAAAAACAAATAAGCTTGGTGGTTTTACCCTTCATGGGTCTGTCTTCTTTCCATCCTCACCTCTGACTTTGGCAGAACCTGCTTTTTTCTCTGCCACTGACTGCTCCAAAACCACAGACAAAAAAAGAAAAACCCAAACCCCATAGCATCTCCTGCCTTTTTATGGATGACCAGGTTTGAATACTGTAAAGACCACAAGCAGGAAGAAGTGGAAGGAGTCAAGGCTGTTGTTGGTGGTCTGTACAAAGTGGGTGTGATTTCTGTGGCAGGACCCCTGGAAACCCCTCGTATTCTGTGTTCTCCTCCTCTCCCAGTGCTGCCCTGGTTTCAGGGGTGTGGAGGACATTCCCTGGCTCCCTCTGGAGCTGGGCTGGGTGTGGAGCTGTTCTCATCAGCATTTCACAAGCTGTGTGTGCAGCAAGTGCAGAAATGGCAGTAAAATTCTTTGCAGTGTATTGACCTGAAGTCCATTTGAAGTTGATAAATACCAGCTGTTCAAACAGAAAATTAAATAAAAGCAAGTCAAAACTTACTCTGAAGTAAACAGGTGAACAGTATGTAAGACAAAGCAGTTCCCCAAAGGCATTTTTAGTACATGGTCATTATTTAACTCCTGACTGAAAATAAACAATGCTGACAGAGTGTGTGTTGGGGGGCTGTGATATATGAACAGTGTCACTTCTGTAGGCTGATAACCTATAGCTTGACATCCTTATCTATAAACTTTGACAGATACATCAGTTTGTTATTGTCACTTTATTAACTTGCTTCTATGATAGCAGAAGATAATCTTTCTCAAAGCCTAACTCAGCTAATACTTTATTAGGTAAAACAGTTGGAAAAATGTCAACAAATTTTGTTCCCCCTGCAAAGGAAAATCCTTTACAGTTCTTTACATGTTGAGCCAGTAGTTCACAATATGAAACAGCATTGTTTGCCTATCAGCAGCAGACAATAAACTGTTTTGTCACATTAAATTATTTATGCCAGAGACATCCCGACAGCCTCTCTTAAAAAAAGGAATATTTTGCTCAGAATTGTAGTTGTGACTGTATGAACTGAATGCTTGCTTAATAAATTAATATTTTGGTCTTGTGATTTTTAATTGGAAAATAACAGCTGTTCCTAGTTGGAACTGTGTCTACTTTGTCTTGTGGAGGTTTCAGCAGAGCTGCAGCACAGCTCTCACCAGCCCTCGCTCCAGCCCATCCCAACCCTGCCGGTGCCACGGGGCTGAGGGGCAGCACAAAATCTCCAAAACCAGGGCTGACTTCTTCTAAACTTCTCTCAGTTCTTACTCTGGAATGCTGGTATGAATTACACCTCCAAATGAGCAATTTTCTGCGTCCTCTGAAACAGTTCTTGAAGGTTTGTTTGAATCTGAAACTTCGTCCAACGTCTGTTGCACCACTCTGTGCCAGTCTCTTTCCCCATAACTCCGTGCCCCGTCTCTCTTAGGTTTAATGGCACATCCCGTATTCCAGGCTGTGTATCCATGTGTGTGACTGACGGAGGAGCTGGGAAATGATCCTTTAAATGCTTATAGGTGTTTATTTTTGTGCAGAGCAGCGAGGTGAGGCCGGGCTGCTCTGCGGCTGCCCGAGCCCACAGCATGCCCTGGGTGTCTGCCCTGGAGGTGTCCTTTGGGATGGTTGGGAAAGGCAGTCGTTGGGCTATAGCAGGACAGCAGAACTCAAGCTGCACAAGCAGCCTAAATTCTGAAATGGCATCATTTTGGCTGCTTGGTCGTCTCCATGGTGGTCTTTAAGCACAACTCTGTGTGTGTGCCATGACTTGTGATCTTGAGAAACGCAGTCAAACCCCCCAGAACTTCTGTAGTGTGCAGCCAGTGCCACGCGTGAGGGTGTGGCAGTGACCAGGCTGTCCAGACCTGCTGTGGGGACTGATGGAGCAGCTGTGGCTGTAGCCATCCCTCCGTGTGAGCCAGCCCCTGGAAGAGCTGGATGCCTTTGGCAGCGCTTTCCATGGGTCCGTGTGCGGTGGAAATCCTGAGCTGCACTCGTGTTTGGAGAGTGCTCGAGCAGCTACAAACGTCCTGCTGATCTTTCACAGCTCATACCACACTCTCCTTCCCTTTCCTGCTCTAACCCCACTTCTTAACTCCATTCCCATGGCCTCCTCTCTCTTCTTCAGACCTGCCCTCCAGGTCCCCATTTTACCCCCACTCATCTTCCTTCAGCTGCTTGCCTTGAACACAATCCTGGTTTTTCCTTGCCTCAAAGAGATTGGCAGGAGTAGGAGATCGTTCCCCAGCGTCCTGAAGTGTTCCAGTTCTTCTGCAGGCTGTGTTTCAGGCAGGGAGGATCTGCTGAGGTTAGTGCTGGGAGGTCAGAATAGATTTGGAGAAAAGGAGAAGGCAGAATTCAAGTGGCAGTGGCTGCTGTTGATCTTAGCAGGCATTTAGGAGAGGAGATCCAGGCAGGAGTTTAAGCCAGTTTGAGCAAAGGCCTCACTTGGCTTCACTGTACAAATTCGAAGGGAGTTGACAGTGCTGATTATCACATGTGTAATCCTGGGAGTGGGAAAGGATGTTAATAAAAGGACAGGTTTATGGCATCCAAATTAAATTTGAGAAAATACGAATTTTCAAAATTTGACAGCTTTTCGAAAAATGGATGTTGTGAGGGTGCCCCAGATCCAAATCTATTTCTGCTGCATAAAAGTCAGTGTTATGAAACATGGGAGTGTTAAGGGATTATATGTAAAGAAAACCATCACTGTAATAGCAAATTACAGTATTCTTCTTCTGCTGTTTTTCCAAAATGATCCAGTGAGGTCTTACCAACAGTTTGTGTTTGTATGATTTCCAGAAGAGACTCTGCAACTGAGCTCAGTGTGTCACTGGAGCTTACAAATATTTATTGTTTGGTTTAGTTAGAGTAACAGTATTATGTGTTATAGCATTATTACTTCACAAATGAAATAATTTTTGTTTCAAGTCGAAGCTCTATGGATAAAAAATATTAACTTTTTAGACTGTTCTGCTTTTTAATGGAATTTATTGATGAGGTGTTTTAGAAAAGATCATGCTGAATAAACTCAATTTTAAGGACATATATGTGGTAACAGAGAAGAATCTTGCAGCATAACATTTGGTCTCTTTCTTCTGTTCTTTACTTAAGTAAAAGTAATGTTCCTAATTTAACTGCGCACAAGTTTAGCATGGCCTAAAAAAGTAAATCATTAGAGAAGAGAAGCTCAGCTCCGTGGCTGAATGGCTGTAATGAAGCACAGCTCAGGGAAGACAAACTCCTAATTCCTGTTAAATAGCATTCAGCAGGAAGGTGGGAGCTGAACAAAATGGTCATAAACAGAATAAGAAATGCTTATTAGGAAAAGTGTTGTAGGATTGCTGCTGGGTTGAGATCAGGGTAACTCACACCCGATGCTGCACCAGTCCCTTAGCAGCTGCATTGCAGACAAGCTCCACGCGTTTTTGGTGGACCCTTGCTGGCTCTGACTACTCCATCACAGTGGCAGCTGCATGGCAGCAGCAGTGCTCCTGGATCAATACTGTATTATGTCATTTTGTGCTGTGAGAGAGCTGTAGGAAACTTCTGGATGTGCTGCTCTGGAAATGTGCGGCTGGAGCTGAAAATGGGCTGGGAGCAGCCTGTAGTGGGGTGTGGAGATGGAGAGGGGAGTGAGGGGAGTGAGTGTGTGGGGAAACAAAGGTTCAGGCTTTGAGATGCAGGCTGAGAAGGGTAACTCTGCATTTACATCGTGGGTTACGTCACTGCATTCAGAGATTTAACAAACTCTGGATGATGTTGGTGTACCTTTGAACCCACTGGGTTTTGCTGCATTTCCCAGGACTGTGCACAGGCTGTTACCAATTATTTCTGCAAGAAACAGGGTGGTTGTACCTCCATCAGTGCATCAGGAACTCTGCTGATGGTGTGGTGTAGGAACTACTTGTTTGTTCTGCTGGTTCCTTCCTCGTCCAACCTGTTCTGAGCGAGTGGAGGTGTTAGTACCAGAGGGAAATAAATGTGTTCATTGGAATGCTCAAGCCAAAGAAGTTGCTGTGTGTGTTTACGTATGAACTTGCTAATTAAGCACAAAGATTCTAGATTAGAAATGGAGTGGGATGGCAAAAACCAGAGCTATGAGGTTATTGTTAATGTGTTTAGAGTGGTACAAAAAACAGGGTGGTGAGTTGGCTCCAGATCACCTTACAGTTGTGTTGTAATGTCCGTAGGACAGGGAAATAAACAGGAAAAGCAGCAAAAAAATTAGGATATGATCATAATTTATGATTGTTGTGTAAGAGAGTTGATCAGATAATTCACAAAGCTGGAATGTTATTGTAAAGGATGTGGCTTGTTTGGGAAGCAGAGATGACTAGAGAAGAAAGAGATGTTTCCCTTAAAACAGGGCTCGTGCAGTTGCCTGGAGGTCCAACTCTGGAGGGAGGTGATGTGGGAGAAGGGCACTGGATGAGATGGTGGCTCCTCTGGAAGGCCACCAAAGCAGGAGGGACCCTGTGGATTCCGGTAGAATCATCTAAAGCACAGGATTTTGTGGTAATGTGATTTTTTTTCCAGGCCAAACATAACCAGCATGTACTGGAATGCTTTATATAACCCCCCCCAAAATTATATATATAAGATAAAGAAGCTTTGAAGTAAAGTTTCTGGAAAAAATCTAGTTGAGAATGTCAAAATGTAATAGAGATAGGGTGAGAGGGTTAACAAGAGTTAACAAGCCCTATGACAAGTGGAAGAAGAAATAAATGAAGTGCCTTAAAATAATGCAGACTGATGTATTAGGATGAAGAAGTAACAACTCCATGGCAGCAGAACGGTAACATTTTCAAGAAACCTTGCAATTCCTTAAAAAAAATTAATGTGGGCATGAATAAAAATGATTCCTTTGGAGAGTGAAAATAGCAGCTGTGGGAAGAGGTCAGGTTGGGAAAGCCAGTCTCTCTCTGAAGAGGTCAGGTTGGGAAAGCCAGTGTCTCTCTGACAGTCTGGGGCACAGTGTGGCAGCGAGGGAGCACAGGGAAGGCGTTTGGGATGGAGCAGAACAGCTCGAGCACGTGGGACAGGATGGGAAAGGGCAGAGAACAGCGGGAGGTGCAGTCAGAGGGGCTTTCCAGAGCCAGAGGGAATCATTCCACGTGTCCATCTCGGGAAAACGAGGTTGGTGTGCTGCAGGGAGAAGGGAAGGGCAGCAACAGATGGTGCTGGGAAGATGGAAGAGTTTCATGGCTCCAGGTCACCCTCCATGCGACATCTGACACAATTAACAGCAGTGACAGAAGTGCAGGAGCCAAACTCGAGTGAGAAAACAAGTGTGACAGAGAGCTTATTTAGGGTGGATGTTCTCAAATCAGCTGGGTCTGGTGCCGTGGAGTTAAGGAGTGGTGGATGAGGTGTCAGAGTGATTAATGGCTAACTTGGGGAAGTCGTGGAGGGATGAGTGAGGCACCAGGGGAGAGGAGGGGAGGGAAGGCTTGGAAATTACAGAGCACTCAACTAGAAATACACTGTGATTAGTAAATAAACTGTTTGTGAGCGTCCAGGAGATAACAGGCAACGTGGGATTGTCAGGGGCAAATTATGTCAAACTGATCCAGTTTCCTTTTCCAAAAGAGGGGCAGTCCAGGGAGGACAGAAGTGGAGCAGTCGCTCACACGTCCTCACTGTAGGAAGGTTTGTGACCGTGTCTCACAGAGAATGGAAAATGCAGTTGAGGTGAGGCTTGTAAGACACAAAGAACGTTTTGGGTTGTACTCAAATATTGCTGTTTGCATAGAGAGGGCAAAAATGAGTTCTTAATGAACTTGATTTGAGAAAAGCAGGGTATTATATCACAATTACTGGAAATTTGTCTGGGCTTTTGCTTCCTCCTGCGCAAGTTGTGTCAGTTACGTAGGATTAAGGTGCAAGGATTGTGATTCAGCACCTTGACTAAGTTTTGCACATTTGTTTCCTGTCTTCTTTTCTTCCAAATTGCAGCAAATATTTTTAACTTAAAATGTTGTGTTGCCCTGGACAGTACCTTAGACCATTTCAGGTGGTTTATTTAAAGTAGCTACATTCTGTGTTTAAAGTCTGGTCTGTGGAAGATGTAAAAAGAGCTGCTCGTTGTCCTTTATTCCGAGGGCAATCACAGAGAATGGTGCTTGTTAAGAAAAAAAGAGTCTGATTTTAAGGGCTGCAAATTAATCTGTAGGATGGGGTTTGAATCACTGTCAGTGGAAGGAAAGTATGTTTATAATAACTGAAATCCCACGTGCTCGTAATTGACAAAATTAGAGGCTATATGCACAATTTCCCTGTAGAGAAGGAAGATAATGATTTCAAAACCTTGTTTGTTCAGGCTTTTTAATAAACTTTCATTAAAAAGGAAAAGGAAATCTGGTCTTTGCAGCGGTCTAAACTCTTACTCATGTGGGAACTTCAGATAAAATCATGGCTTCCTTTCCATGATTTGTACATCATTACAGATCATCAGGCTGCATTCTGAGGCACGAGGGCTGGTTGGAAATCATGGCTTTTTGTCAGGATGTATTTGGATAGCCTCTTGATTTATCTCCCCAAAAATGAAGTTGGTGTTGCTGGAAGCACTTCATTTTTGCCAGGAATACATATTCTAAATGTAATTTTATTGACCTGTATGCTTTTGCCATAGGTTTACAAATCTAATCTAAGAGAGTATTATTTCCTCAATATTTAGCATAGGAAACCCAGTGTTTTCTAAAAAGTAGCCTGTCAATAACTATTACATTTTTATGTTCTCGGAAGAGATCTGCCTTGGCTCCTGCTGCCCAGTCCTAGGAAAATTTTAATTTTCTAGACTTTTATATCCTGCTGTTGAAAGCACTAAAGGAAATCACATCATCCTGGTGCCAAAGTGTTGGTTACAGGATTTGTATGAAATGGCCATTCTGCAGTTAGCAGGCCACAGAGAGGCCAGGAATGGGTAGCACAGAGGTGCTGAAATAATGCTTTTTTTATATTTTCCAGATTTCTTCTGCAATGGTCAACTCCAGTAGGAGTTGATTCAGTAGGAACCATGAACATTTCAATTTGCTCTCTCCAAATGGTAGTTTTTGTAATAAAAAGTGAATTTTAATGACCAGGGAAAGCTCATTTGAAACAAAGAAAGCCGTCTGTTAGTTTTATTTTGATTGACAAGCGTGCCAAGGATAAACTGTTGGCTGACACTGGAACATGCCTCATCAGAGCAGTCTACAATGTCCCCAAAGTCAGCTGAAAACGTTAAATAACATAGAGCATCAGGATCTTGGAACGGCTTGAGCGACAGGAAACAAACTGTTTTTTGTTTTTCATTTGGTTTGTTTGTAGGTACAAAAAGGAATCTGGTGAGTGTTTACATCTTCCCATGACATTTTGCACTAATACTGTTGCAAACAGATTACAGAGTAGAATATTAAATAAATACCACAAAAGGAACTCCTGGTTTTCAGTTTCCCCCAGTGCTGAATGACAGTAATCCTCTCTGACAAAAGAGGGTTATTGCCATTAGTTAATCCTGTTATGTCGTTCCCTCAGCAGCCTGTAACACACGGTGATAGAGACTGGGAAAATCTGAAATGTCAAACTAAGAGGCCACTGATCATCTTGACCATGAGGCTGTAGGAGCAGCCCAGAGCTGGATCCCTGCATCAGCAGAGGATTCAGCTGCTGAAATGATGCTCTGGGGCTGAAAGGTGCACGTTGTCCGTGGCATTCCCCGTTTGCCCACGAAGGGATGGGTCAGTGACTATCAGCCTGGACACAGGAAGGTGACAACAGGCAGGATTTCAACCTGTTTACATCACTTTTGGTGTGCCCAGCCCTGCCAGAGCCCATGGAGTGAAACCTGCAACGTGCAGACGGTTTAGCCAGATCCTTGCTGTTGCAGGAGTGGTTTTGAAGATGGCAGTTCTTGAGTTTCTGTTGAGTCCTCCCAGTAATACCAGAGTTGTGTGAGTCGGGATTGTTTTAAATGGTGTGACCCAGGGTGTCCCTGGAGAGTCAGACTGTTGAAGCTGGGGCTTGTGGCGAAACAGTTAATGAATCTTTGGTTAATTTGGGATTATGAAGGGAAGGTTTCTGTGCGTTAGGGTGGAAGGTCTGGCTGGGAAGTAGAGCCTTGTCTTTCCCCAGCAGCGAGACTGCAGAGTCAAAGCAGTCAGTGACTGTTAATTGTCTTTGTTACCATAATGAAGAGGAGGAGCCAGTTGCTTTCTTGGGCTGATGCTGCCTCACACCAATATTCTGTATTAAATCACTTGGCACGAGGGTGGTTTAGAGCACATCCTGTGTGTCTGTTCTGGAGACAGACGTGTTAATTCCGTGCTGGGAGGTTGAGGATGCTCCTCCGCTTCTCTGGCAACTTTGAACTTCATTAGAATGTGGGTGGTTTGTGTGATTTCCTGTTTCAGAGCATGTGACAGTTGAAAAGTTGTTGCAGATCTGAAGGAAACTTCAGCAGAACAGCTCCCAAGTCTGTTGTCATGGCGAGAGACTAATTTCTCTTTTTCTGTTAGAGCTTTTCACTGGTCGCAGGACAATTAGAAGTGTTGGGCTCTTGTGTCATCTTTTCATATGCACATCCACCAGCAAAGTATTAGCTAAAATGTTAGCTAATAATTTTATATAATAGTGATAATTTCATCATGTAATTTTCATCAGTCACAAGTGTGGCTCGAGTAATTTTCACACAGTTACAATAACAAAAGTAATATAAATATATGAAGTTACATAACTTAGTGTCTCGCACAGTAAGCAATCATTAGTAGATGATGTAAACAATTTAAAAAATGCGTCTAGTTCTGCCATGTTTGAATGCATGTAAGTTATTTTCAAGATATTTGAAAATATTTGGAATATTCATTTCAGTATGAAATGCATCTTTGGGCCTCAAGTGTTGAACCATCAGGGTCTGTCTGGGATATCCCATTGGAATACATCCCTGGGTTAGGGTGTTGTTTTTCCTGAAGATTGCATGGTGTGGTAAAATAGAGACAGTTTTGTTTTAGTTATCCAATCCATCACATCACAAACTGGAATTTTTTCAGAATATATAGGAATTACTCTAATTACTCTGCTTTTCCTTTAACTAAGCCTCCACTGAAAGCCTGTAGCTCACAGTGCTGCTGCTCAGAGAATGGCTCCCATTTATTTCTAGTCATAGCAATTGAAATCCAATATTTATTCATTTACCACTCAGTAATATATTTGACAGATGTGCTGAATAACCGCGTAAATTGCTGCCTTTAAACTCCTAGCCTTTTTTATTTGAATTCACGGTATCTGGAAACACTGCTGGTAATGTAGTAGTTACAATATCTACAAATTAATGTAGTTGAGTTCCCACTTACTGTTGTGATTTGGCTGCAGATCGGATTTGTGTTTTTTTTTTTAAAAAACACCGAGTCAGATTCCCTCTGAATAAGTGACTGCTGAGAGCCAAGTCGGAAGGCAGATCCATGGTGTTGCTTGCATGGAGAGCAGCTCTGGGTGTTTGGAAGCTGCCAGAGGTTTTAGCTCTGCCTGATGGGGCTCTGTGACACAGAACAGATACAGTGCGTGTGTCCTCCTTGTTTCTCTATGAAAAATGGACGGATGCACCCCAAATATCAAGGTGCTCTTCCCCTAAGGCTGCAGAGATGAACTCAGGGTGTTCTTGCAGACCCCAGAAGGAGCTGTGCACCCCGAAATCCCGTTTCTGGCCCTGGTGGTGATGCAGTGGGGAATGGAGGAGTTACTGGGCTGGAGGGATGGAGTGGTGGGGCTGTTGGTTTGTGTGAGGTCAGCCCCGAGATGCCAGGGGAACAGAGCAGTTGCACTTTTTTATTGTGAGACAGATACTGAAGATATCTGTGTAAAGGGCTCAGGGCCACAGATTGTGAGATAATCATGATGTAAGGAGGGTGCACTCTTCAGTGTCCAGCTAGATGTGAACTTAGGCCGTGAATTTTGTATTTATGGTATTGGTACAGAAATTAAAAGGTGGAGGAAAACAATGAGGCAGAAAACCTTTGAAGTAACTGTATAATGGTGGTGGAAAGGACTCAAAGACTCGTGGGAGATGGATTTGCCAGGGCTGTTTGCTGAGTGCTTTATACCTGCAGCCCTTCGATCACAGATGTTTTGTAGGGAATCCAGTACAATTTTAAAGTGGGTTCATCCACCATTGACCTCTCGTGTGGCACTTTTGGGATGGGATGAACTACATGAAGGGAGCAGGTTGTGGCAGGGCTGGGTCATGAGGCATCACACACAAAAGTGCAGCAGATCTTGAGGAATGTTTCATGTTGTCCCATTGGTTGCAAAAAATAATGGTCTTTAAGAAAAGTGAAAAATTCCTTGTATTTTTTTTTTCCCCTGCAAGTGTTAATTCATCACTTGCAGTTTTTCAAGCCTAAATGGTGAATTGGAGAAGTTTTTCCACGTTGTATTCCTGGCTGGTGTTCCATGACAAGTGGAGCTGCTGTGGAGGAGCAGAGCTGACTCTGCAGGTAACTGGAAGGTGGAACAAATAATTGCTTTTGTGACTGGATCAGTCAGGGGTGGAAAACTGCTGAAAAGTTGGGTCAAACTTTGGTTCTTCTTGGTGAATGGAATATGATTGAGGCCCTCCCCAACAGCGGGACCGTTGTTCCCTGCTCTCAAATATTAAATTGGTATCAGACAGTAAAGTCTGAAAATTTTAAATACATCTTTAATGAGCTGCTCTGGCCACGTTTATCTGAAGAAGGGCTTTGAATGGAAGTGTGCTGCTTGTCTGCAGTCCCTATTTTGAGAGGGAATTGGGGAATATCAGTTTACTGTTGGTAGAGATTTTAATCTGAAGTAGAGTTTTGGGGTTTTTTTTTAATCTGGAGGCAATTTTTGCTCAAATAATGAGATAAGACCATGAATGGCTTCTGCCAAACATGAAGAGAGACAACCAGAACACACAAAATAGGGTGAGGTTCCCTTTCCCTCCAGGTGCTCTGTTCTCCCAGTGTTTTGTAGAAGCACAAAGATGCAAATAAGCGGTGCTGATGAAAGAGTGCATTTTGTCTTCTCACTTCATCTCCTGCCAGAAAAGCTTAATGGTATTTTAGAGCTGATATTACACCTCAGAAAAGGGGTAATGCATCTTTAAAAGCTAAACTACATCTTCTTTACTTTTATCAAATTCTCTATAAATCTTTCATGACAGTTTATTTAACAAAGTGTCATTGAAACTGTATGGATGATTGATGTGACCCATGTAAGATCAACATGAAATGTTTGTAAATGTCAGCAAAATGTGACCATCTAGAAGCAAGTAAGGATGGTGTTGCTGTGAAAGTGAAAAACAAACAGAAAATGTTTATCTTATTCTTTACTTTCTGGGATGAAATTACGAATTCATAGAAGTAGCATTAAATGTTTTTTCTTGGACATCGTGCCATGAAGCAGGGAGGAAGATGAAAATTTATCTTGACGTACTGGGCTTTTATTATTTGCTTCTTTTACAGTGGATAATAGTTTATCACCTATTAAAAAATTCTAATTTCACTTCTCGGAAGAGCAATTTTAATTTGGATTAAAAAAATACTAGAAAATCGATCAGAGTCTGAATACAGTACCTTTCTTCAAGCAGCTCCTGTCGTCAGAGGAGTTGGAAACAGGTCGAGATTCCCTTAATTTAATACTTCTCTGAAGAATGCTGATCTTAGGAACACACATCTGCTTTCACCTGTTCCTTGTCACCATCTTGTTTAAGATGTTGACCTGGTAACTCCATATTGGTTCCATGCTTCTGGCCTCAGTAAAGTTGATTAAAAAAATGGAAAAATTCTACTGGAATCCTTCTGATAAACTAATTTTTGGGATTGTCTTTTTGGTCTCCTTCATTCCTGACTTACTGTTTGCCAAGATCAAGGAAAACAGTGACTTTTGGGGCTCTTTAGGGCCCTTGGAATGCCCTGGGGTGTTGCACGTGGGGCTCACCAGCCTTTAATGGCTCATCTTTCATCCCGCAAAAAATTGCAACATAGAGCATCACATGCCCTGCAGTTTATAGTCCTTTGTGCTGGTGGGTGTTCAGACACAGATAATATTCTGGGTCCACGATGGCTGCAAGAAAAAGTTTCTTGTTATTTGCAGCAGCTGCCCTGTCCTGAGTGTTCTTTATGTAGGTGTGATCAGCCACCAGATTTTAGGGGGGGGAAATAAATCATGAGTTAATGATAGATGTGTGTGTGTGTGTGCACGTGGTGCCTGGTTTGCTTCTCATCCCAGTTCAGTGCAGAGCAGCTCTGTCACAGCTCAGGGCCCGGGCAGGGTCCCCCTCTTCATTCATAACCACCCAAAGCAGCTGCAGTCCTTGTGACCAAAACTCCAGAGGAAGTTCGTGAGAGCTGCCGATAAAAACGTTTTTGGTCAGCAGCCAAAGAGAGCCTGAGCCTGATGGTTTTTGTAGTATTGCAGAACTTCCCTGTTTGCCAGGACCTTCCTTCAGTGCCCAGAGACGAGGTACAGCAGCTCATAAACAGACTGAGAAAGGGAAAAGAACCTGAAGGTGAAAATAAATCCTTCCTGGTATAAACTGGGACAAAAGCCTTTGCAAATTACTCTAATGAGGTGATAAGATACTGTGGTGATAAAAATCTTGTAAATCAGACATGTTTGTATTGCTTTTAAATTAAACTAAGACAACATCAAAGGAAGATGATTGAAAAATTTAATACCTGGAGTGGGAGAGACAAAAAGAAACTGAAGGGGAGAACAACAACCAAGTCTTGTGTGCTGATGCATTTCCAGATGTGACGGGATGAGCTGAGCGTGGCACAGGGGTTGTAGTTGGATTAGCCACTTCCCTGGAGCTGATTTTTTTTTTTTTCATTCCCTATGAGATGACTCTAAGTTTTCAGATAGGTGGATACGAGCATCACATGTGCTGTATGTATTTAAAATGAATTTCCTGGAGATGCAGTATTAGCTATTAGCAGTGTAGTGCAACAGCTCCTCAATGATGTGACATTTTCTGGGAAATGAAGAGTGTTTGGCATTTCTGTGGGAATACAGGACTTTGTGCTTTTATGACATCAGAACCTCAGGAACAGCCTAATTTGGGAATCAGGAAGCGCTGAGGTTATTCTGGTGTCTTTAATGACCACAGTGCCCTGATTTAAAAAGTATTGCTTCAAATACACTTAGAAGATTTTAAGAGGTACTGGATCATTTTTGGAAGAAGAAGTGAGTAGTTGTGGACCAGAATTCAGTTCTTTGTGAAGGGGTGTGTGTGCATCTGCATAAACTTTAATATCAATGCCTGAGTGCAGGTGAGCAGGTGTGTGACAGGAAACGCTGAGTGAACTGTGAGAAAAGCTGCAGATCTCAGTTATTTGTAAACTGCCTTCTTTTCAAAGTAACCTACATTTGGGAGTTTATTTTTTAATCATAATTAAATAATAATCCAGCATATGGTTATCATAAAAAATACAGGAAGTAGCTGGAAGTTAAAAAGCAGAGAGTTTGTGAGTTCACACTGGTGTTATTAACTGGTCACTGGTGACAGAAAAGGCATAAAGAAAGCAATAATCAAAGGAGACGGGGTTATATAACAAATTATTTGGAGGTAAATATGGATTGCATGTTTTTTGGGGAGTGTGCACTGGCAGTCAGAGGAGCTGTGGTGTTGCACAGTTGGTGATAATTCCTTGGCTCCCCTCATTTTCTCTCAGTCCTGGCCTGCCAGACGAATCCCTGCATCCCCCTTGCACAACGAGAGCACCACTATTCCTTACAACCATGGTAATGAATATGCAAATATCATTACATTAATTGGCAGTTACAGTTCTCTGTGCTCTCGCAGCACAGAGGATTCTGAGCTGTTAATAGAAAAGCAAAGAAACTGTGGCCCGTAGGCGACCAATACAAAATTATACTTTATTTTCCCTTCCTTCCTTGGCACTGCAGTTCCTGGGTATGTGTTGCACGTGTCATTACGTTCTTCTGTGAAACTCTAAGAATCTCTCTTAGCACAAATTCACTTTTGACACAAGTTCAAATCAAAATCCATCAGCAGACCAGCCCCTCTGTGTGTTGCTGGTCTGCTGGAAAGGAATAGTGGAAGCAGAAGGAAAACCAAAAACATTTTCTGTTTTCAAATGCCTTCAGTATATGGATGGTTCTGCTTCTTCCATGGCTCCTCGTATTTTAATGTGAAGTATTGGTTCAGAGATTTAAGAAAGATTTTTCATTCTTTCATGGCTAATTTGGGAAGAAGATAAAGTGTGCTGTGTAGTGCTGGAGCAGTGTTATTTTTTGGTGTTTGATCAGACATATTTCTGCTACTTATAGCACAGCTAAATTGTGGGAATTCCTTTTTATCGAGGATGTGCCTGATCCTGAAAGCCTAACCTTTCTTTAAGGAAAAAAGGGACTTTGACCTCTAAAATGCCACCTGAGCAGTGGCTTCCTCCTGCACTTAGTTTCTGTTAATTATATAAAGCAAGTAATCTTCAGAGATAATAAAGATGAGTTTCTTCAGTTTTCTCAGCTAAAGGAATAAGTAAAATGAATGTACAGTTCTGAGTGATGTTTAGTTCTGCTGTATCTTCTGATCACTTTCTGCATTACATCCTTTATGTACATTAAACGTTAAAAATGTAGAAATTGTTCTAAAAATGACTGCATAGGGGTTTTTCCTCAGCAGAAAGAACACTGATGGCTTGAACTGGCAGCTGGGCAGTCCAGAATCTCAGTGGAAATCCATAGCTGGCTTAGACTTTAGTCTTTAATTGAAAGATGAAAATTAAAATGTAAAATGGAATTTGTTTGAATGTAGAGGAAATTGAAATACCTACAAATGTACTTCCTTGTCACAATTACACAGGCAAAATGACACATTTCTGCAAATGCTATTGTAGGAGACACACATAATGCAGTGACAAGCAGCTTGGACGTCTGAGGGTGAAGACTTCCTTTGAAGGGTACCCGTGAGGGTTGACCATTAGTTCATATTTTTTTCCCGAGAGAAAAACATTGAAGGTGAAACCCAGCGAGGCTTTTCCTGACAGAACTCCAGGATGAAGTACTTGAGGAACCAGAGGAGCCGTCTTCTGACGGAAGTTATGGCTCAAACCATCTGTCTGTTCCAGCTATCAGAGGGAAATTGTAGATGTGGTTTAACATTATTTAAATTCTTAAAACTTCAGTTTAATGCGTATACAGTAAAAATCCGAGGTGCATTAACGTATGGAAGGCTATTAATTTAGAACAGTTTTCATTTTCTGTTTTGAAGCCAGATGTTTGTAGGTGTCACCTTCCAGTCTAACGATGGTTTAAATGACTTTCTCCCCGCTCTTTTACCAGTGCACAACTTCATGTGGAGAAAGATCAATTCCCAGAGGCCCGCGACACACGGCCGTGCTCGGTGGAGGAGTTGGCAGTGCCATTTGCTCATCGTGCAGCTTCTTGCAGGGATTTAGGACAAGCGGGTGTTGTTAATAAACGGGGATAGAGGTGGGAGTGAAACACCAAACTGAGCTGTCCTTGGTGACCGGACAGGGCAGCCAAAGCAGAGTTAGTGAACAGGGAGTGGGTCTCCCACAGATCCATTACGTTTGGTTAGGAGAAGGGAAGACGTATTTTGGAAAAATGGCAGAAAAACTATTTTGTGGTGCCATGAGTCAGATCTGCGGGCAGAGTGTGGGCCAGGCCCTTGGGAGTGCTGTGGTCAGGGCTGGTGGTCACAGCTGGCCGTGTCCAGCAGCCACGAGGCCAGGGCTCCTGTGAGCCTGCGGAGCTCAGCGTCCTGCCGAAGGCTGCTGCCTGCCTGGAGCCGGAGGGGTGCTGGGCAGTGACCTTTCTCCACCGTTTTCATCTTGGGCATCACGTGAGAGCCCCAGATTCTCAGTTTCTTCCTGTTGGGCTGTAGGCACAGTGCAAGTCCAGTCACTCTGTGTGAGGTGAATGGAGCTCTCTGCCAAAGTCCCACGTGCGTTGGAGGGTGCCAGCTATAGAAACTATGTCAAACTTTAATTAAAATAAACTAGTTATTTAGCAGCTACTGTGGGACAGATGTTTAGATGTTTTTTTTGCGATGAACTGTACAACAGCAAGACAGGGAAACTTTCAGGGCGGTCAATATCAATAATTCAATTATAGCGCATAAAGTCATGTAGCTTTTACTGCTGGATTTGCCTCTGGTGTATTTGCCACCTCTGTACACTGATCATCTCACAGATTCACTTTAGAACATATTTTGTCTTCTTACACGCAGTATATGTATTTACATTTGAACAGTTACACACAGAAATGATACCAGCAGGTTAGAAAATGGCCTTTCCGTTCCAGGTTCTGGAGTTTCTCTGCGCAGTGCAGCTCTTCCATGCACTGTTCCTAGCAGTGCAGCTGTTCTGCGAGCAGCTCGTGCGAGGTGGAGCTCTGGGGAGGGCTGGGAGTGTGTGCCTGTGCCGCCGCTGTGTTGTGACAAGGCGTCACAGAGAAGTGCCCAGCCCCCAGCGGAACGCCGTCATTACACAGCGTGTTTATAAAACAGCGGCAGGGAAAACGTGTCAGTCACTGCAGGCAGGGGAGACAGAGCTGCGGGGATCAGCGGGCTGGGGGGATGCGGCGCGCGGAGCCCAGCGCGTCCCGGAGCCGCGCAGCCACGCGGGCGCCGCTGGCATTCCAGACCTCTGGTGTGTCCCCAGTGGGAGATTTCATGGGTTTGTGGTTGTTGCGTATCGAGATCTTGTATGTCATGGGCTGTTAATGCTGTAGAAATCTGTAGATTTTTTTTTTCTGAGATACAACCTTGGAGTGATGGCTGATGTTGAAGCAATTCCTTCCCTTCCCACCCAACAGTTTCTCTTAAATTCACCTTGTAAGAGGTTAAGAGAAGACAGAAAGTTATATCAATGCTGAAACGCGGGAACTCAAAAATCTCTTCCCCAACCAGTCATCTCAGCGTTGCTTTCTTGTGATTTTTAAGAATCCCAGTAATTCTTCAGTTGTCAAAAATCTTCCTGGAGAGGCAGTCAAGTGTATGAAAAAGGACATAGCCCGTGTCTGGTTGTCCTTTGAAACAGACAAATCTCTCAGTCTACAGGGTGTATGGAATTTTGAAGAGGGATATCTTTGCATTGTAAAAGTGAATTTAATGCTTGTGAAAATGCTGGAAGCATGGTGAAGCGCTCTGTTGTTGAAGGGAAGTCAATAAATGGACAATGTTGTGTTCCATGGTTGCTTCAGTAGGTCTTGACTCCTCAGCAGAGGGGTTTCAGAGCTGAGGTAGAACCACATCACCTCTCATCAGTCAGAGGGTCACTGAGAAGTTGGTGCTGACATCAGCTGTGGTATTTATTCTTTATTCCATTAACTCCATTAATTAATTCCATTAAGTTATCCAAACCTATCAAAAAATCCTAAGATACCCACAAATTGTCGTGCATTTATATTTATGCAGTGGCTTTAATAACAGCTCATTGCTAAGTGAAAACGAACTGTTTAGAGTAGTTTTTGAAAACATGTAGTGGAAGAAGAGAAATAATAGGCTAGTTTTAATCATACAATACAAAACATACGGAAAATGGAGCAAAATCTCAGTGAGTGTAAGAGATGAGCATTAGCGTAGTAACAAGGCTGTAACAAGTGGTTATTGCTTTAGCCTTTCCCCTTTGGAGATGTGGATTTAAGACCTGCTCGAGGCTGCAGTTAATGAAGTCGAGGGGTTTCACACATTGTGCTTGCTGCAGGGATCAGAGTTGGCCCTGAAAGGTCTTGGGCTGGGCTGGCAGATGTGTGGCAGGTCAGTGCTGGGTGGCAAGAGCTGCGGGAGGGAAACACTGCCTTTTGTTGGTATTTCTGTCCCTTGGTGCATTTGTAATCAGCATGTTAGTGCAATACTCAAAAAACAACAGCCAGAGAAGGACATGACGTTTTGCTGTTGCTCTTCCATGAAGTGCTGCTGTGGTTGTTGGATGTGCAGGAAATCACCACCACTGACAGGGACGTTTGTTCCAGAGACTCCATGGTCTAAAATAACAGAGCAAGATGAACTGAGCGAGCAAAGAAAATGCACAATGGAGGTTTTACTGAGACTCCCACATTGTTGTGACAAGCTGTTGAAAAATTAATCTAATTACAGATACATATATCTGTTTCACGGATTAATTTTCAAGTTGTAACCTACCTTATGTTCCCTGTGTTAGATGCTTAAAGATCATTGTCTAGGCTGCAAAAAAGAGTATAAAGGAAGGTGTAGAAGCAAGATATGTGAGTCAGTTCTGAGTTTTATACTTTTCTCATGTAGTTTCTGAGCCTGCTGCTTGTGTTGGTCGTGTTCTCGCAGGTTCTCGAGTTCTTTGTTGAATCTGTGGCTGTCCCGTCATCAAACCACTGCAGATGTGGGAACAAGGAGGATGATACTGGGCTGTGGATGTACAGACATCCTTGGGAAGGCTGTAGGGATGAGGGTGCAGATAGGCCAGGAAGTGTCAGGTGTTTGTTTGGGCACTTGGATGTGCCAGCTCTGCTCTGCTGCTGGACCGGCTCACACAAATACTGGAGTATAAAGCAATTATGGATATATTCTTCTTCAGGTAATGATGCTCTTAAAAGGAAATGTTCCTCACATGGATATGAGCTGTGCTTATCTAAGAATATGTTCTAAAGTGCTAGAAAATCACTGGGAAAATTTCCTCGGTCAGAATACATCCAAACATGTGTAAACTCGGGTAAATATTTTTGAACACTTAAAGGAGATATTTTGTTCTAAATTGATGTGGCCTGCAATGGTACAAAGAGAGTCTTGTGAGCAGCGAGGGAGCCAGAAATGCCTCTGGGCAATGTTTATTGCTTATCAGTAATCAGCAAGCAGAAGCCATCCCTGGAGGGGTTTAAAAGCTGCATGGATGTGGCACTCGGGGACATGGCTGGTGTGCTGGGGACACCGCTGGTGGCCGTGGTGGTGCTGATGGACTCGATGGACCTAAACGGACGTGAGTGGTTCTGTGGTTTTGTTTGAGAAGATCCAGGAGAGGGGCCTGGCTTCCTGCGGCAGAACTGGGAATCCTGCGGGCGTTGGGTGGCACGAGGAGCATCGTTTCTGGCTGGGTCGCTCCAGGGGTGAGCTAGCTCGCCCGGGGACAGCCGANGTGGGCTCTTCAAGTCCCGGCTTTGGGCCGGCAGTCCAGTAAGAGGCCACTGCAGCACAGGGGTGCCCAGATGTTGGTCTCCAGCTGACGGATCACCGAGGGGAGATGTCTGAGGAGCTGGGGGCGGCGTGTGGGGGCACAGGAGGATCAGCCAGATGGAGGTGGCTCTCCCCGGGCCCGCGGGCACCGCCGGAGCGTTGCCTGTTGGCAGCGGCACTCCCCGGGATCCGCGCTGCCTTCAAACACCAGTAATTGATGAATTGTATGTAATATGCAAATGGGAATGCATAAATCTCCTGAATGACAGCTTAATTTATGTGAGCCCTTAAGAATGTGGGATTAGATTTTAATTAAATATCTTCAAAGGCACCCTGACTTGCTCAGTTTTTTTGGCTGCTGTCTTTGCGAGAGTTTAGGAGGGGACAAAATCCAAATTTTAAATATATTATTTACTGTATTTTCTAATAAATTGTCATTGCACAAAAGTCATATATATATATCGGGTGCATATATTTCAGGGACTATTAGATAAATCCTGTGATAATAATAATAATAATAGTAAAATCAAAGTACCGTGACACTTGTTTGAGTTTAAATAATTAGTGCCACTGGTTCACTTGTTCCTTTATGTTTAGAATGAGTAAGCATCCGAGTTAAAGCTGCTATAAATGTTTAATGTTTCTCATTCAAGAAGTACCTTAAACTTCTAAAAATAAATGTTTGTGTTTTAATGGTTACTGTTGCTGTAGTTGTTACCCTAAATGCGATGAGTTGATTGTTTCAGCTGAGGCAGTGAGAGCTAAATCCAGCTTGGCTGCCTCAGCCGTTCTGTGGCAGCTGCAGGAGATTATCTGCATGGGCAGAGCACTTTGAGGTTCCAGAGTATAAATAGTGGGTGTCTAATTCCCTGGCTCCTGGAAGGAGCAGGTTATCCTGCCCTGGACCCAGCAGATGACAGGAGCAGTGGCTGAGGTTGGAACAAGCTGGGGCAGCAGAACCACAGGAAATACGAGTCAAGTGCAGATTTTGGTGTTTTGCTGGACAGAGCTTATCAGTCTGGAAGAGGCAAAACCAATGGGAAGAAGAGGTAAGAAGACCACAAGATATTTCTGCTTGGAATTTAAGTATGTGTAAAGTTAGACCTGAATAGTGCCATAGTCTTAAAATTCTTTTTACAAAGATGCAGTTAAGCTTAGCAAAATACTTCCTCCAGCTTAATCAGCTAGTGGTGGCTGTGGCAGTGCTGGGTGAACACTTGGACTTGATGGTCTTTAAGGTCTTTTCAGTCAAAATGATTCTACAATTCTATACAGGAAAAAAAAAAAAAAGAACTATGTTACCCCTTCATAATAACCTTTCATTTAAACAAGGAAATAGTTAATGAGGGTGAGGAAACACTGGCACAGGGTGCCCAGAGAGATGGAAGATGCCACGTCCCTGAGAACATTCAAGGCCAGTTCGAGTGGGGCTTGGGGTAACCTGATCCAGTGGAAGGTGTCCCTGCTCACTACAGGGGGTTGGACTGGATGGCCTTTAAAGGTCCCTTCCAACCCAAGCCATTCTGGGATACCCCTTCTGCATTATTTCTGTAGTATTTCCATTTGTATTTCCCCCCCTGCTCAGACCCACTGAGCTGGACCCTTGCAGTGGAGTTTCGGCTCTCTTTTGGGTGTTTGAATTGTCACCTGCCCCACGTTCTGTGCAGGTCCTTGCTCCCAGTTCAGGGGCAGAGCAAGGATCTCCTGTTTTCCATCAGCTCCTGTCTGGGAGCACCTTTAACTTCATTTCCTCCTGTGTTCTGGCTCGTTCTTTACTTTCTTTGTCTGTTTGATACCATAATACTGGCCCAGGGAAAGAAGCTGGCATGAGAAATTTCTCAGCAGCGGGAGAACAGACTTGAGGCCGTGGGATAGATTTGGTGGATGTGGGGCCAAGAGCAGAGAGTTTGGGGGATATTCCAGAGGCAAATCATTGGGAAATACTGAGCGGCTGCGGTAGATGCTGATTCCTAAATGTGGAAGGAAGTGGATTTTGAGCTTTGTATTACATGTTTTTGGTAGGAAACAATTTCATTTTTATGTATCTTAATTTAATGTTTGTTCCTAACATAATACAGTTGCAAAAGAGGTCGTTCTGGTGAATTTAACGCACAAATCAGGCTGCCTTTTTCAGTTTTTTTTGGTACAAGTCCTTAACCACAGCCCTGGGGAGCTGTTCCTGCCGGGTGCCCGTGTCTGTGCTGGCAGTTGGGAGGGGGGTTGGTTATCAGGGCTGGAACTCCCCATCTCAAAGTATTGGCTGTTGCACAAACCATGATAGCACACGAAGAACAAACTTTCAGTTGCTGTAATGGTGGTGTTTTTTAATGCCGAAAAGTAAACAAAATCTCAAGATACGGTGCTTTTTTATTGTCGAGATTAAGGGCTAAGAATTTCTTGAAGTAGGATCCTAGGCTGGATACAACCGGGGGAGATTTCTGAGGTTCAGCAAGGAAACACTTCTGAGTCAAAGAGAAACAGAAAAAAATAGAGAGGAAAACCCATCACCTGAGCAGGGGACCAGAAGGAATTACCAAGAGTTTGAGAAATACTCTCATTGAGTGGGGCAACATCTAAATCTAAACATTTTTTTTTGTTTGTTTTGTTTTGTTTTGTAGGCAGAACTTTTCTATAGGCAACCACTTTTTTGCAGCCTTTTATATTTCACAGTATCTCCCTGACATGGGCGGATCGGTGGGAATATGTAAAGGCAGAGTCTTTTCTGTTCATCATTAAATCTTCTTCATTTGGCCACTGATGGATAATGTTTGCTAAATATCTTATTACTGCCTTTTTAATTATGTTGACCTGTTCCTATTAAATGAATGTTTCCTGTAATTATGGCTGCATTTAAAACTGCAGCCTTTAAAACTTCAAAATTCCAGTAAAAATTGGTGTATAGATAAAAGCATGGCAGTGAATGCCATTTATTTCTGAGCATCTTTTATTTTATGTTACTCGTGATCAAGAACTGTTTTAAATTATGAGACTGGAAAAGTCAAGTTAAAAATAACTCTAAAACACATAAAGGCTGGTGATGGAAAATTTAAATATATAAATATAGAATTGTTAAATATCAAGGTAAAACTCAAATGCAGAAAATAAAACAGGCCAGTGCATTTTTTTCTGAACAACTTCATGTTGATTCTCTCGTTTTTAATTTTGCCCAGTTTGAAGTTTGGAAGCAATTTGGGTAAGGGAAACCTGCTTTGGGAAATCTGCAATTGAATCCTGACAATTAATCCAAATTTTAGACTCTTGGGCAGTGTGACAGATCCGAAGGTCTTTACTGAAAACACAAATGCTAATAATAGATGGCAGAAGTTGTCTGGACTTTAATGTGCACATCAGTCATTGACTGTGCATTTTTTTGGCTGGAAAGTTAGAATTGATGCCCAGGGATTCACAGGGACAGCAGGAATTGGTCCCTAACAGGAGGAAAATGCTCTCTGAAGTGTGTGATTACACCCAATCAGCTTTGAACTGACTTGGAAGTACATGGTTGTTAAGAAGTTTAAATTTGAGTACTTTCAAATAATTTTTACACTTTGCAGAATTGCTGTTTTCACTGTTAGAAACTTAACAATGAGCACACTCCAGCGCTGCAATATTAAAAGGGAAATCCATTTTACTTCAGTAGGAAAGCAATTTAAGAAATGAAAATTGGGGAAAAAAATTTCAAAGCTTCGTTATTTTATTTTTATTTTTCCCAGGAAGCATCTACATCCAATAGCAATAAAAATCAGTGAGTAAATAAACACAGTGAGAACATGCTTACCAGGCACCAACCTTTGAGATTTCATGGAAAAAAAATTGGGCTTAAAAGGAATTACTGAAAAAATGTTCTTGTGCGTTTTCCTTTGAGATCTCAGCGCTGCAGCCTAAGCAGAATCTCAACCCAGACAGATTTTGTGTGGTTTGAAAAGAAATGTCTTCTGCTGTATTTGAAAAAGAATCAAGTTATGTACTTTGCACTTCTTCTAATGTCAATTAGTCATGGTAGAATAATGCTTCGGAGTAACTGGGCTCTTTTAAGTATCACTGGAAAATAACCTTTTCAGTTAGCTGAGGAATTTGTTCTGTCGTTAATATTTGCTCAAGGAAAAGCTGTGCAATTAGAGCTGGGAAGCAGCAGCGAGCAGTGCTGGAGGAGAAAACTGAAAGTGCTTCAGCATCGCTGTTCTCGGGAGGGAACCAAGGGTGTCACACCAAATGTTCCTGCAGCAAGCTCTGCCCTGTGCCTGAAATCTGAAATACCTCTCTGGGTGTTCAGGAGTAATCCCAAATTATAAAGTGTGGAGTGGGGAGATCTCTGCAAAGGCTGGAGCTGTGTGATCAGGGCAGTGAAATCTTGACTGGTTATTTCACTGTCCCAGCTCTGCCCCACGGGTAATCCACAGGGATTGAGGAATTCTGTGCCTTTTTACCATTTCACGTTTCAAAGCTGTTGATCTCTGCAGTGCCATTTCAGTGAAAAAGCTGTGCTGGTTTTGCTGTACATGCAGAGATCTGCTTCAATGTGTTTTACGTTGAGCATTCCTCTCACATCTGCTATTCGCCACACCTAATACAGTGATGTAAATCGTAATATTTCATTTGAAATCAGCCCATTTTTACAACTTAATCGTTCTGACTGCAGTGCTTTCAGTTCCCTCTAGCTTGGGAATATCTTCCGTGTCATGAGGTGGTTTAGGAATCCTCGTGCAGTTCCAGGTACAGCCATGCAGGAGCAGATGAGTTTGGGAAATTTCTGCCTTTCCTGACATGATGCTTCCAGGCTGCAGCCCAGCAAAAAGTTGGATATTTTCCTTGTTTCATCACATCTGCCTCATTTGCAGTCTTTTATAACACCTAAATGTCTCTCAGCATATTAACATTGCAGATGTTGCCTCTCTTTTGGAGGGCTAAATTCTTGTTGTTTTCCACACTTCATTAATTTTGCTTTTTGAAAAAATAGAATTAATTTTTAAGCTGCTTTTATTCACTCAGATCTCACTGGAGGGTTTTGTAATCTTTCCCCTCTCCTGTCGATGCTGTCTCTTCTTTGAGCTGTTTTAAACTTCCCTGCTTTCTTTTCAGAATGTTTATGAAGATATTAGAGTTAGAGCCAAATGACTTTATTGGTGATTTTTCAAGGTAGCTCCTCTCCATACCATAATTTGCTAATTCAGTCCATGAGTGTTCACATTCATACTCATCTTTTATTAGAACAAGGCACTCTGTTAGTTGATTCTTCCCATTAAATTAGGGTCTAAATGTACTGCATCTTCTTTTTTCCCCCATATATCAATTAAATCTGCAACTCCCTTTCTAGAAAGATTTTATTCTACCTAATGGCAACACCACCCTGTGCTGCCATCAGCCTGAGATTATTCTTTTTGTGGTTGTTTAAGTATTTATCAGAAGCAGAAGTTATTTCTCCAGGTCAGTAATTACTGGACCTACCCAGACTGGACACGAACACAGAACAGATTTTCACGCTTCCTTATCTGTGCTCCTTGAAAGTGTCTTTTCTTCAGTAAAAGCTATTTTTAAAATTAAGGGGAAACAAGTCATTGACCTGGAAACTAATTACGTTGCTTGAACTCAAGTTTTGATTTTTGTTTGTTCTTAATAAAAAGGAAAATTATTGGTTAAAAATACCACTCAGAAACAATTACTTGAGCAGCTGGAAATTCTGCTCTGAGGTGCTGGGACTGTTTTAATGTATTGTTGATACAGAACTGAAGCTGCCCTCTCATCTCAGTGCAGTGCAAGGTGAAGTTTTCTGGTTGTAGTTATTTAAGTGTCTCTGCTTTGGGCTTTAAAGACAACTCAAATGATGCTGAGCAATAAATTCTGTGGGATTATTGTGCAAGGAAAGGATAACAACCCCCCAGAAGTGTGTGGGGCCCACAGGTCATAACTGTGCTCCAGACTCTGCCCTACAGAAATTCTTGTATTCTAGCATACTCTGGTATAAATGGGGCACATGGGGTACAGTTAAAGGCTTTGTTGTCTTTTATTTGTTCATATTTATTTGTCTTTATCCATCTCTTGAAGTAGTGCAAGTCTGATTTTGTGTTCCATATCACCGATAATGACAAATTATTTGCTTCTTCTAATGGCACTGAGGAAAGATGCTTCTCTTCTGAATTTTTCAAAAAAACTCCCAACGCTCTGAAGCTCTTAAATTTCAAGGAAAGAAATGTATTTTTAAAATGATAGAAATTGTTAATAGTGGGACACATTAAATTATCTGAACAAGAGCAGGCCAGATGTCCATCACTGTAGAATTAAGTTAAGCAGTTGAATTTATTGTCAAATCAGTCCGTTTACTGTGTGATGTATTTGATAATTCTCCTAAGTTAATTAGTTCTGAGCAGATATTTTATGGCACTATGGCCTGGCTGTAAAATAATGCAGCTGGGTTGTTTTCAAATGGGAGAGTCTTCTTCTGTCATTTCTGCACAGCTTTAAAAAATATCTGAGTGTTATCTGGAGTAAGGCTGAGCTGGAATTTCTGTCAAGCATTTAGTCCAAGGTGATTACTCCAACTTGAGAACGTCAACAATTACCCAGTGCTCATGTTTAATTAGTAGAAGGGAAGCACCTGTATTTTTAGAGGAAAAGACTCCAGGATTAGACTGTACAAATTCAAGTTGTAACAAAAGACAAAAATGAGCGTATTATTCATCCTTGGGGAAAATCAGGCACTGGATGGGCTCCGTTCATGGAAAAAATGCAACAAATAATTCTTTTTGCCTCTGGTCCCTGTGCTTCTGTACTGATGCATATCAGTAATGATGTTTACAACTGCTTGGTCTGTCCAGCAGCAAAACAAAAGAATTAAGAGCACTTCTGGTGATTAGACAGGCCCGTAGCACTCTGGCTTTAATATCTCAAATTTTACACTTGACATATCATTGCCGACTGAAAAATGTGACTTTTTATTTATTTTCTTTAAATCGCTTTCTTTAAACCACCATCTGGTTGAGGCATTAAAACAGGCAATATTGCTCCAAGAGTTTTCTTAAGACCTTTCTTTGGCTGTTAATTGCACATTTATAATTATGTTCTTACAAAAAGATAAAAGAGTTTTGAAGGATTATTCTTGGCAACAGACCTAAGGTGAAAACCTGCTGGTTTAATGTGTAAATTATAATGTGTGCAGTTGTGAAGAGTGGTTTTGTGAAATGCTCGAGTAAGCTCAAGAATCTAAGAGAGCTGTCAGAGAGTTTGCACTCGTAAGGGGCTAATGTTCATTGCAAAACAACTCGTAATGTGCTGTGCCTGAAGGCTAAATGAGCAGTTTAACTTAAACACAATCACCAGCTTTCTGGAAGACAGATAAAGGAAACAATTGTTCCTCCAGCAAAGTTAGAGAAGTGAAAAAAACAGCCTCACTTTGATGCCTGTTTAAAATCATTAATTTTCCTGTAAGTTAATGTAAATCGAGGATTAAACAGAAACTGTTACCATCTGACCCTTATAAACTAAACTTCTGTGTGGCTCATCTATTTGAAGTCAAATCTATCCATACATCTAAACAGGAAACTGAATGAAAACGTTTTTTCTTTTCATTTCCTATATCCTGCAAACTTTTTCAAAGCCTATTTCCTTTTAAAAGTTAGGCTGCATACTTATAAAGCTCTTTTTTTTTTTTTCTCCTGTGATCATAAACTTAACCACCAGTTACTGAGCAGAGGATTAGGAGAGGGTGATCTCTGGGCACTGGAGTTTATCCATCTGAAAATGTTTCTGAAGTACCATCTTTGCAGATGGTTTTGGACTGTGGGAAGGATCCAAGCTCTGGGGTAGGGCACAAATACCATAATTATGATCAGTTTGATTTCATGACTAAGTGGCAAATGCTGGGGATTCAGGATAACAACTTCTCCCTAGAGCTCAGGGTGATTTCCACCTTGTTAGGTCTGTATTTCCCTGTCAGTAGTGACACTGATCTCTAGAAAATACCTTGCACTCTGTAGATGAAATTACTATGTATTAGATTATTATTATTTTTATTATTACTAGTAGTAGTAGTAGTAGTAATGCTGTTCTTTATTTACTGCAAGGATAAGTGACACAGCTCTGGTGCTCAGCACTTAGGTCTGAAGATTGTTGGTGTTTAAAAAGGTGGTAAATACCAAACAGGGATGGCTGTCATCCCTCATGTTTCAGGGGTCCAGAGCACGTGCTGATGGGAAGCTCTTCCTCCACTGATTGCATTTGGGTTTTTGTGTGTCTGTGCTTGACAAAAAACTCATCACCTTAGTGAACTGACTTGTTTCATTATCAGATGTTCCCATGTCAAAATAGCATCATTTTGTCCCTGGGCAGTGAAGCCTCTCCCAGCACAGTGAGTCTGAAGTCAGGTCCCTCACTCAGATAATGGGCCTGGAAAGGGCAGACACTGATGGTGAAGGATTCCCAGCCCTGACCCTTCCTCTTGGTCATGGCCCTGTCCTGCTTTCCTGGCCCTGGGAGCAGCACTGGGTCCCAGCATGAGTTGTTTTTTCCTAGATAACAGATACTCAGCAGCTTCTGGTGTTGTGCTGTCATGTACTGAGTTTCCAGAGTCGGTGCTGGCTTCCTGCAATCCTGAATTACCTGCAGAGCTGACACCGAGTGCTGGATGCAGACAGATGTGAGGTGTGCAGCATTCCCAGGTGTGCAGCATTCCCATGTGTGCAGAATTGCCAGGTGTTTAGCATTCCCAGGTGTGCAGCGTTCCCAGGTGTGCAGCATTCCCAGATGTGCAGTGTTTCCAGGTGTGCAGCGTTCCCA
>VZTG01002429.1:616639-645903 GCA_013397845.1 Melanocharis versteri
ATCCTTCCGAGGTGTGCAGCGTTCCCAGGTGCGCAGAATTCCCAGATGTGCACCATTCCCAGATGTGCAGCGTTCCCAGGTGTGCAGCATTCCCAGCTGTGCAGAATTCCCAGGTGTGCGGAATTCCCAGATGTGCAGCGTTTCCAGATGTGCAGCATTCCCAGGTGTTTAGCATTCCCAGGTGTGCATCGTTCCCAGGTGTGCAGCGTTCCCAGGTGTGCAGAATTCCCAGATGTGTGGCACGGTGCAGGTCATTGCTTTACACGGCCTTTCAGGTGTTTATCATTGTTTCTCTGAAGCCTAAACAGGAAGTTCTGCATGGTTTTGATTTGTCACAAAATCAGTTTGAGTTGATGCCTGTCCCCTCCCAAAGGTTCCACCTGGATCTTCAATGATCCTGGTGCTTGTTCTTCTGCTAATTTGGCCATGAAATATGAGCTCCCACATCTCTACCTGATTTAAATGCATCAAGGAATCCTGGATCTGCTGGCTGGATCCTTATATAGAAAAATATATTCAATATGGGAGGTGTTTTACAATTTTTACTTAAATAACTGGATCAAGAACTTGAAGCCCATTGCTTTTGGAAAGAATTCCCATGTGTGAGCAGTGGTGTGCAAGGTTTTTCATTAAAGACATGATGGTGAGGAGGATGATGTAGAACAGAGAATTCCTGCCATTCAAGGAGGGTCTGTTGCAGCACATGGAGGAGGAAAATGTAGGGGGGCTTCTGGTACCCTAATAATTGGTAGTTAGTAATTTGAAATAATAATAGAAATATGACAAAATTCTGCTTAATATATAATATAATGTAATATATTACAGAGTGTCTGTCTGCTTCCTTACTTTTTTTCCCCGTAGTTCACTGAAGTTTGTTAGTAAGGATGTTGGAGGATTGAGGGAGCAAAGCAGAACTCTGGGACTGGCCCTTGTCAAACAAACAGCATCCAGACAAGATGCTGCGCATGTCACGAGTGTCACGTTCTGCAAAAACGCCATTTCCCTTGGTTTTGCAGTTGATTAAATAGGAGTTGTATTCCTTGGTGTGTCAAATCTGAGTATCTTGGGCTGGGCTGGTGGGAGAGGACAGCAAACTTTGTCGTGTTAGAGCATGAGCCTGCTCACACTGAAAGAAAAAAAGGGATTCTTCTAACAACTTTCAGGGTAGCAAGATAGGACTTAAATGAATTTGGCTGTGGACCAGATAATCCTCTTTTGTTGATGTTAAACCACTGGCCACAGCAGTGATTACAACGTAAGAGTACAAAAGAGGCTTTATTTATGCTACACTTTTTCTTTCATGTTTCCAATCATAAAAATAAATACGTCTTATTAGAAAAGAAAAATTTTACTTATTTACTTGTTTGCGTGCTGGGAGGCATTAAGTATTTCCTTTTTTTTTTAGGGGAAGTGTGTCACTTGCATTTAACTCAGATAAAAATAAAGGAAGATAAACCTAATTTAATTTTAGAACATAATTTTTTTATTTGTTGAACAACTGTTTTAAAATGGATAGCCTGCTGCGAAAGAAACAAAGCCACTTCAACAAAGCAGGAAATCAATAACCACAAGAAAGCCTAAAGAAAACGAATGCATACAGGGTGAGCAAGTGACACAGAAATTATTTTCTGGTGTAAGAATGGTAATAATAGAAGGCATATGGAGGAGATGAAAAACATGATAGAAATATACATGGAAAAGACATGTTCTCTATTTCTAGTTATAAATAATGACCTCTGTGTTACAGTATTTAAACTTTGAAGGGTCTAGATGGTGGTTTTCTTCCTGATTTCCCCACCCCCCAGTCCTAAGTAAATATTTATGCTTGCAAAATTTAGTAGGCTGGCAGCCATGGAAATGTATGTCTTTCATTTATCTCCAGGAAATCTGGTTACAAACACTCTTTTACTTGAATTCTTTCAGTCTTTTTCAGCAGCTTTTAAAACAACCTCTTGAGCGAGGAGCAGGAGTTGTGTGAGACATGTGAGTGGGATTCTGTGGCAGCCCATGGCAGGGCTGTGCTTGCCCAGAGGTGGATGGTGCTTGGAAATTCCACCACGGAATTTTTGGGAGCCTCAAACCCTTGGGTCTGAAGGGAACTCTTTTAGAGACATCACCAGCAGATATGACTTGTCTGCTCAGCTGTTGTATCTACTCCAGGACATACCTGACTTCAGGAAATCCCTGAACTTGGGAATAACTCATGCTGCTTTTCAGTAGTCTGAGCTGCTTTTTCTGTAGTTGGCGTCTTCCAGATTTTCCTAATTGTATATGAGAGAGACATTTATGAAGTGACACCGTGTTTCTCAGTGGGAAATGATCTGTGGCTGTGGTGAGAATGTTCCTTGGTGTAGCTGTCATGGAAAAGCAGACAAGCTTTTGGTCAAAAAAGTACCTCAATGTATAAGAAAACAAGGAGTATTTGAGGCTTATTATGAGCTGAGAATAATTATTCCCTACATCTGTTACCCCACCTCATCGGGGAAGGATAAACCCGGCTGGTGGAGCCGAGGGAATTTTCCCAAGAAGGGAAAGAGGGATGCTGTAATCTCTTAGGGGAGGGAATGAAACCCGGTGCTCAGGTGCAGTGGGGAGAGGAATGAGATACCATGAACTGGGATCTTTGTGGTCCCGTGGTTTTGGTACCCAGCTGAGATTAGAGTTACAGATCCTTGTTGAAGCACACTCCTCGTCTCACTGTCAGCCCTGAGGCTGGCCACATTCCGAATCACAGTGCAGTGGGCTTTGCCTTCACAGTCATTTCAGTTATCTGCTGTTAGGGAGTTTCCATCAGGTAGAGTTTTTGTGTGTGGGTGCACATGTGTGCACAAATAGGGGAAGTTTCTACATTCCTGTAGGTTAAATCTCACTTAACTGATAATACTTCTGTGGTTTTATAGATTCATATTAGCATCTTTTCAAAACATAAAGATTGTAAAGACGAAATTTCGTTAATTTTGCAAAAAATTTCCTTCTGCTCTTTTATTTTCTCATGGTTCCAAAGGTTTGTGTTTTGTTGTTTGAAAAATCCTTCTCCTACTGTCCATTTGCAGTAGAAATAATAACCTTGTCTGTCTCTGGAGCTAACATGTGAAATACCAAGTCACAAAATCTGGAAAAGGGAAGGTGAAGCAGTGGAGCTACGTCCTTACATTACTGCCTGTTTAATTTCATACTGGTCCAGGACCACCAGCAAGCTGCAGGGTATTTTCTGTGTGGGGGAGTTCAGCCCTCAGATGTTTACTCCTGGACAGAATCACCTAATCCTAGAGGCTCCTTTGGAGTGCAGGGAACAATTCCTCCTTTCAACGTGGACATAGGTGCAGGGGACTGCTTCTATGTTCTTTCATTTGTTATTCTTTGAAAGATGAATTTCTGTTTTCTACCTTTGAAGGGTCTTTGCCAAGATTGTGAAAACACTGAAAACTTGTAATGCAGAGATTAAAAACAGTTAAGGCAAGAGCAGTTTGCCATTGCATCAGCCCAGCAAATTGCTCTGACAGCATTGTACCACCACAGCACAATGCACCCCTGTTAGGGAATTGATATCAGCTCCCCTGGGTTACGTGATACTCACAGCTGTAAATACGTCAGGTCTTGCTCTTAGGTTTCTGTCCATAGATAATAGGCTTAAACAGTCACATTTTTTACAACTTTCATTGAATCGAGACTTAGTGGAAACCAGCAGTATTTCAAAAACCTTTTATTGTAATATGTTCCTCTAAATTGGCATTGAATTCAGATACAGGTCAAAAATAAAGCCTGGAAGGGTCTGATACAATTCAGACACACGGCATGAGTGTTTGTAATAGATGGTGATTCCCTGCTCAGAAAGTTTCCATGCAAATATTTGTGGATGTATGCGTAAAAATAAAGTAATTCTTAAAAAAACTGGGGCTAGATTAGCTTCTATGGAAGGAGATTTATAGCTGCTCAGTGTCCTGGCATATCTTTGCACAGGGCTGGAGTGTGCACTGTGATTCTGTCTCTGCCTTGGCCGCCACCAGCTGCTGGGATGGAGCTGTGCTGTTCTGTGCTGATCCCAGCGCTTTCACACACAGGTGGAAGAATCCTAAAAACGTGTTCAGTGCTTTGGTTCTGCCTGCTGAATAGTCAGGTACTTCAGGAGATTGAAAACCAACCCAGTCAGCAGGCAAATTGCATAATAATACTGGCTATAATGTGCAGCGGTTCCTGGCTCTGGCTGCACCCAGGACCCAAGCAGAGCCATCCAAGCAGCTGAGCCGAGCTTTGCAAGGCTCAGAATAAACCTGGCCCTGTCTCTGGCGCTTCCACGTTTGGTTTAGCTGGACGTCGTGGGGGAGCATTGTTTAGACAACAGCTCTGTAATTTGAATTTGTGGTCTGGGGGTGTCGTTGGCGGCACGATTCCAGCCTGGACAGGCCCATTCCTGCAAGGCTTGCTCCAGGCAGAGTGGGAGCAATGGGAATGAGGGCACAGCAACACGAGCTCTGTCCCAGTGGATGTGATCCATGGCTAAATGCACTGTATTTATCTGTGCCAGTGCACCTTCGCTGCCACAGCTACTAACTTCATGCAGTTGTATTAAATTTCTGCGTGTGTCCCTACATCTGCTGGAGTCGCACTTGCAATTTCCTCGCTGCCATACCCTTAAATTGAGCTGGGGCAGTGTGGAACATGGATCAGCCTCCCAGCTCGTCTGCAGCCATGAATCACCACCCTTCGGAAATTTGGTGATTTATCCTTCTTTTTCCTCTGGTCTTACTTGACAGGAAAAGAGTAAAAACAGGAATGTTGAGGTGCTGTGATATCTGCAGGCACTTACTCATAAGTAATTAAAGAGTTATTTAAAGTTTTAAATCTCAATGAACCAAAAAGCCTTTTTTGGTTTTAAACTTTATTTGTATTGCCTGAATTCAGAAATAAGCAATGAAACCTTGTTAAGAACCAATCTCTTGTTCTCTATTGCAACTAGACTGTAGTGACAACTGAATACAAAGAATTCAGGGAATTTTTCTGAATGTAGAACCCAAGTCAAGTTTTAAATAAGTGACTTAAAAAGTGACTAACCAAAATGTCCTGGAGACTATAATGGGAATAAATCTGTAGAACATCTGTGTATGGATGGAATAGTTCTGCAAATCTTTACCTCAGTGGGGCTTCTTAATACATTTAAGAAATTTATAGAAAGCTCATTTAAATTCTGTATTATCTCTTTGCACGGTTACAAGTAGTCCTGAATTCCTGATCTTTTCAAAAATTAGATAGTACGTAATAGACTTCATGGAGATGCATTGAGACAATGGTGTTTTGGGAAAAAAAAAATAGATTTTAGTGTACATTAGGTAATTTTAAACTTCTCTGTTCTGCTTCAGTATTTTTCCAGATAGTTTTATTGAGGTTGTTCTCATGAATCAGACACACATTTCTTTTTAAGAATAAAATAGAAGCATTTTCTGCTGTTCTGTTGGCCTCTTCAGGTAGCAGGCAGAAAAATACCCACCCTGTCTCACAGAGTAGTGAGAGTATCAGGCACAGAAACCTCCTAGAGATGACTCAATCACAGTTATTGCATGAGGGACTTCTACTTTTGCACTTCCCGTAATTCTTAGTGCCTGTTCATATTTGTTATTTGTTTTAGAAGCTTCTAAATTTGCGTATCAACTAATTAGAGAATCTCAGCTTTCAACTGGGAAACTTCGAGGAAAATAACCAACACCAAAGTCTTCCATCTCCTGTGGCCCTTCCTGGAGGTGGAAAGCTGGGAAAAACGATTTTTAGACACTCTAAATATTTCAAAATCACAACCCAAATAAAAATGTGCGAAATGGAATTTTAAAAACATGACAATTTTGTTTATTCCTGTGATACTTAATAATAATGAAGCGTGGCCTCTGCCCAGGCAGCTTTCCAGTGCTGCCAGGACGTGCAACCCAGAGCTGGCATCCGGAACAGAAATCCCCTGGTGTCATTCAGGTGTGTGTGCCTGAGGATGCTGTGAGCTGGGATACCTGCAGAGGGCCACGCAGGGGGGCCGTGGGTGCAGGAATTCCGGGGGAATTCTGGGGGAATTCTGGCCCAACCAGCCAAGCTCGTGGTGAGGGAGCCGCGTGTGGTAATTAGTCAGATCTCTGCCGGATTTTCACTAATTGAGATTCCTGAGATGAGCACAGTGATAATGTGCTGCGTTCCATTCTTAGTGGTGAAGTTCTAAAGGTGTAATATTCCCCTGGAATCCCAGCTCTGAGCAGTTCAGTGCTGTTAAGGAGTGGTTTTTTGTGACACTACCACCAATCACAACGACAGGGAAAATTCAGATATGCGATGCTTTAGAACAAACTTCCGCTGACATTTTCTCTGAGGACCTTCCTGGCTGAAATTCCCTGGAGAATTGGGTGGGAAGACGGTGTTTTGGAGTGTCAGAGCCTTTCTGCACGTGTCCCGTGTCCCCTGGCAGGTGAGCTGTGCCCTGGTGCTGGCGTGGGCACTGCCCCGAGCATCACCATAGGCACCAGGTTCTCCCTATCGGCTCCAACAGCTTCATGTATGATTAATGTTAATTGCCCATTTTGCATGGATGGCTTTTTTTCCTGCTGCTGAACTGGCTCCTGTTGCCTTTGATGTGGCTGGTGATCCAATGTCCTGCCATGGCCAGACAAGTGATCAGTTTGCCAGCGCCGAGAGGAGACAGAATCAGGTTGCTGCGGGGTCAGGGTTGGCTTCTCTCCTTAAACACTGAAAGGTCAGGCAGAGTTTAACTACCACTGGCATCTTTGAAATGTTGTAATAAATGCCAAAGCCAGGAGATTATTTTAAGTCCGCGCTACAGCTAAAAATCTGAATGTAACAGGGAAGAGTTTGAAGTCATCAAGATGTTACATTTATTGGTAAATGCTTCAAAAAGTACCTTGCACAATCACTAGGGGGTATTTCATGATCTTTGGAGAGAGGAAAAATTTAAATTTCTGGTTCCTGTTCCAGTTTCAGGAAAGTAACAAAGACTGAAGGTGGCTGTTTTGTTTAGCTTTTTTAAGTGTTATTTTTATTGTGGTTTCTATTTTTTTTTTTTTTTGCTTTTGAGCACTTGCACCACTTACTGCCACTATTATCAGGGCAATTTACACAGCAGGTCATATAGTACTTCAGTATTTCTCCTTTAAGCCTAATAAAATATGTTGCTCTTGAAGAAATCTGTGATACATACAAGAGCTTCCTAAATCACAGGTCTAGCATATTTTTGTACCAAATAGCTCCAGCCTCATGGAATCAATAATTAATTTATTAACTGGATCTCTTTTGAAAAAAAACCAAAATCAGCAGTCCTGGCGAGGCTGCCTCCTGCCAATTCATAAATAGTTGATGACAAAAATGAAAAAGTGTAGAAGTAAAATTCAAATCTTAACGATCAAAGTATCGGGTACCTCATCTATCACAACTTGGAATAAACATATCACAGAAAGTGTCATATCTCATTGACACTGCAAAACATAATGCTTTCCCTTGTTATCTAGCGAGCTGCCAAGGCTACAGAGTTTATAGGCTGCTAAGATAATGTGCTGCTGGTAATCCACTTCACTTGCAGAAATATGAAGTACTGTTGAAATATATTTCTACTTGGTTTATTCTTTGCTCTCCAGAGGGTAGGATGCTATTTCAGTTCCTCTAAAGAAGCGCAGAGAATGAAAAGCAAAACATCAGGATAAATTATGCTAAATGGTGGACTAGACCCCAGAGGAAATCATGCTTCTGTGGTACAGTATTCCTCCATTTATCTTACAAATGTTACATCTAATGTTAATTTTGTAAAGGGAAAGCATTCAAAGGTTCATCTGATCCTTTTAATAATAGTTTTAGTGCTGTAGTGTTATTTGTCAAACTCCTGCCATCATAACTAACTTTCCTAGTTTTGGCAGACCATTCAGACAGAAAATATTTCGGGCTACTAATACATAACATTTTATTTCACAAAACACAAATAACCTAGTAATTACACTCCAAAACTTAACAAATAATTGCCAGCAAGCAATTACCATTCAATTAAAGAGTAATTACATGGTTATTTGTGCCCTGTAAAATAAAGCATTACTGAAATCAGTAGCGCAATCAATATTTTAGCAGAAACAGGATGCTGCAGTGATGGACCTTTCAACCTGTGCTGATTAAATTGTCATCCAAATAACAGTTTCCTAGTTAAATCACCACATGTTTATTTGTCTTGATTAATATGCAAATTCTCTTCTGATTCTAGTAAATCTCCTATATTTAAAAGCACAAAAGTAGAGCACTGTCGTACATCAGCAGTGATGTGCTGCATGTTTCCACTGATTAATTACATTTCACAAAGCATTGATGAATTTGTGGATTTTATGAAATACGGTTGTCTATAATGAGCATAAAATAGAGTTACAAAAGACGGAGCTGATCAGTAACTTTAGGAAAATCGCAAAAATAACCTTATTTCATGTATTGATTCAAATTAAAAATCCGTGCGATATCAAGGGAATATATAAAACTTTGAGAGAAAAAATAATAGAATTAGCTCTCAACAGTAGTGGAAAATAAAGAAGAAAAGAGACATTAATGAACAGTTTCTCAACATTTACTGTATAAATTTCAACTGTCAAATATACTGCTCAAAATGTAATTTATTTTCTGACAAATTTAATTTCAACCAAAATTTAGAAAATGAACAACATTCGGATTAGTTCATTTTTCTCTTTCAAGAGTTAGTGATTTTGTGGGGCTGGGATGGAGAGGATGACAAGAATGACTTTATAACCATGGTCTAAATGCAGATAAAAACCCAAAATCTCCAGTCATCCTCACCTTCAAGTAATTGATGACCCGAGGAGATCTTGGGTTTGAAAAATACCAATAGAATGTTGACCAGTAGAGACTTTATGTAGTAAAAAGAATAAGATTCCTGAAGGTATACATGAGAAACAATATTTTACTTCTGTTTTAGCCTCCATGGTCTTCACTTGGGACCATAATTTTTGTTTTTCAAAAGGTTTTTAAAAGATACCCGTAAACTAGCAGTTTCTGACTGAATTAATATCTAATTTAGATTTGAGTAGTTTTCCATTTACAAAGATCTATTGATGGCAAGTGCAGAATTTGTGTAGAGATTTTAGACTCTCAAAGAAATGCATTTAAAATTGTTTGAAGGTGATTGTTCCTGTTTATGCCTCCTTTGTTACCAACGAGGGGAAGATTTTTCTGCACTTCTTGAATATGTAACTTCCTTGAGTGAGATAAAGGAAAACGTGAAAAAGAAAATGCAGTAAAAGAGCAGGGTGACAAAAGATGAGCAATAATATTAAATAAAGTTAATATTTATATGCTAATGCTATTAGCATTTATATGCTAATACCTACATAATCACAAATTATGTCTTACTCTCCCAAAATGATAATTCTGCTTGCCTTGGGTTTACTGTTCAGTGCTTATATTAGCAATTTTGGCTGAATTGTGGGGGTTGCATGTGTTTTAAATAGTAAGTGTGAAATTTGGTGGATTTCTAGACCATGTGGGATGACAGGAGGGGACATTGGGGGAGCGTTGAGGCACAGAGCAGTGACATTCCATGGCTTGGTGGTGCCAGCAGCACGTTCACAGCATGAAGTAAATCCCATAAAAACCTTAAATCTACTGGTCCTTTGTGCATATCTTACTGAAAACCCCCAAGATTTTGAGCAAACATCTGTATCCTGTCTCTCTGAAATTCCTGGTTTCACGTTTAAGCAGAAATGCCAGAAAATTTGTTTCTGGCCCGAGCTGGAAGCGTTTGGACTCAGGTGTGTCACTTTCTGTGAGTTCTGGTGTCCCCCCATAGCTAACGGTGCTGATTCCTGGTGGGTGACCCGTCTCTGGGGATATCCAGGGAATCCAGCTGCAATTCTGTGTCTGCTGCAGTGCTGGGGGCTCTGGGATTCCTGTCCTTGGCTGGGAACCAGACACAGTGTGCTGAGAACTGCACAACTCAGACCCAGACAGGTCCTTGCAGGTGTGTCACAGTCAGCTGTGAGCCTCCAGCAGCCGGCCTGCAGTTTTTCATTTAAAAGCTGAGATTAAATTAGAGACAAAGGACTTGGATTTTATTTGAACAGATTCAGCAGGGAGCAATTCCGTTCAAATTATCATGGCTACAGCTGTATGTCAGCCCTGAATCCGGCCCTAGGAGTTACTGCTTTGTAGGAATACTCACTAAAAGGGCTTTCAGTAGGGTGGAAGGACACTTTTTTTTTCTTCAGTCCATCAGACCCCTTCCCCAAAAGGATCCCAATCCCAGAGACACCTGAGTGCTGTGTTTTCCCAGTGGAACTTCCCTTGCCTGTGTAAGGGAGGGTATAAATACAGCCAGCAGTGTTAATAGAGAAGGGAATGGAGTAAGTTTTTGATGTGAACTTCTCTTTCTTCATCTCCTGGGCTTTCCATGGGGGTCGGGCATAGGTGTCACCTCTGCTTGTGGAAACACCTTCAGCTGTGCTCTGCTGAACCTGTGGGCCACAGGTCGTGCTCAGAGCCATCAGCGTGAGCCAGAAACTGCAGAAACAGGGCTGAAACCCCACAGCCCCTCCTCCTCATCCTCTGAAAACACAAATCATAAGTAAAAAGTCTCTTCGTAAAATCTATTAAAGCTGTTTGTTGCATTTTGAAAATGTTCTTCTTAGATAAATACCAACATATGGCATTTTCTGCAAAAGATTTGTTAGTATTTGAGCTCGGGAAGAAAATGTTTTGTTGTTTTGTTGACTGAGCTGTTCCACTGGAGAAAGCTGCTAATTTTAGCTGGTTTGTAGGGTTTTTTTCAGAGACAGTAAGTGCCAGCTAAGCACTTACACATGCCTGTGGATTACAGGCTCCTGTAATTCAAAAGAACAACGATTCCTGTTTGTTCAAACCCCCCACGTATCAACCTAACACTGTCTGTTAGACAACTTTGTTGTGCAGGGGATGATTTCAGCAGGTGATTTTAATAGAGAATGCATGTGTGCATCAAACTTCCCGTGGAAATCAGATGCTCTTGTTTTAGGTTTACTTTATTACAGCCCAGTGGGTTTGTAGCAAGCTTTACTGCGCAGCCATCATAGTATGATAAACAACTGAAAGCATCAAAAAGAAAAATGGAAAAAATACTGAATAAAATGAAATTCAAAATGGACAAACCCGAAGCTAAAAAGAGGGGGGGGGATGGTTTTGTAGAGATAAAATAATAAACCAAAAAAATGATTTTGTGCTACTTTGATGTACAGTAAAACAAAATAACACTAGCACGGTGTGAAAAATGAACAGGTTAATGGTACCTCTGTGGAGTGCTGCTGGAAGTTGTCTTCATTTAAATGCAGAGTTTGTCGTACATTGATGGAGGGCTTTGCCACTGTAACTTGATAGAGTGAAGTTTAACTTAAATTTCTTTGTGAACTAGAAGTCATTTTGGAAATGCTTTCTATTCAAACCTCATTCATTGTTGCAGCTTAGTTATTTTATACAGTGTTTCACTCTGTGTTGTCAAAAGCTCTATTATTCAACAGAGTAAAATCTGTTTTGACCAAAGAGAAGCAGCAATACTTTTCCAAACATGAGGAGGTTGCATTTTTATTAGATGGCTTGGGGAAGAGTTGATTCAAATGGGTTTTTGGCCTGTAAATCTGTGTTATGATGGCAGTGGAGGGTGGGGACATGTACACACACTGATGTAAGGGATAAAGGGGATAGTTGAGAACAGGAGTTCAGGGGAACCAGTCTGGAAATGGACCTCTGACTTTTTGGATTAAAATCTGCAGCCACAATTCATGAACTGGTGAGTTTTTTGGCAGGTTGGGCTAACGCTTGGTTTAATCTGTAATAGTTAAACCCACCAGTCAGTCTTTGGAGGTGAGTGATGAGCTTTGCAAAGCTCAGGGTTGAGCTGATGCTGCCCTGCAGAAGGAGGCAGGTACCTGCTATGGCCCGAAGGTTTGGGGTGATGTTGCATTCAGGGTTTCAGCTCCTCCTCTTCAGGCATCCCAGCTTTTCTGGGGTTCAGGTGCATGGCCCAGGCTTTGGAGCAGTCACTGCTGTGACCCCTCTCCAGCAGGCACCTGTGGGGTCATGGAAGCCTTGGATAATGGAAAACCTTCCTGCTGGCTCATGTGAAACCTGTGCAATTCTTTTCGGGCGTGTTTCACCAAACGATTTTTCCTTTTTTTCCTAGACGAGAACTTCCCGTATTTATTTTCGCGTATCGCTGACGGTTCGTGTGTTTCACACAGATCGATGCCCTGTGTAGTAAGCTGATATTTCACAAAGAAAAAGTTGTTTTCATTTCTGCTCTTGTCCCACCAGCTCCCGCCCAGGAAGACCCCCCAAGCGCTCCCTGGGAGTGGCGATCCAGGAAAATGCACGGCTGCTGCCCCACGGAGTCCCAGGCCTCTTATCACCAGGGCTTATCTCTCCGACAGGTAATAAAATCCATCAGATGATCAGCCTCATCTCTTCATACTGCACAGCAGTTAAAATAAACTCATATTGATCTAACTGCCTTGTCCTTCAGGGCTTTTGCAGGCTTTACCAGAGGTTATGTTATTGGATTTTTTTGAGCGCTCGTGAAAACTCTGTTTTGCTTGCTGCAGTGACTGAAATCTAATGGATTTGTAATTTAGTTCTTTATTAATTGTAATTTCCTTACAGGAAATTCCATTAAATGCGTTATTTTAGTAAAAGCAAAAAAAAAAAAAAAAAAAAACCAACAAAAAAACCAACAACCTGAGAAGCTGAACTATTGTCTGGGAGGCCTGTAAGAGGCATTTCTTCCTTTGAAATGCGTGTGTGTTTTAGTTCTCGTGGGATCTGAGCAGCGTGGCTAATGCCTGGTGTATTGTAACCCCATTAATGTGTGCTGGGGAGAGACAGAGATGCTTGTAGGAATTACAGAAGAAACACTTAAAAAGCAGATAAGTCCACGTTGCCACAGTGCATTGTGCTTTAATAATCTGCTTTCAGTATCATAAAGTGAAAAAACTAGCATGAAAATATGTGGAATTATAAACATCATTTAATGCATAGTATTTAATTTCACTTCATTAATTTATTAATAGGGTTTAAATTAAATCTTGTGCTATCCTGATGAGTGTTTTAATTTTTCATTAATTGCTGTATGCTAAAGGTAAGTTGATTTTCATAATAAAGCTATATTCACAGGCTGTATTCATAAAAGTAATTGCTTAAATATTCAACAGGCTTAGCAGTTTTAGGATTGCTGTCAAAGTCCAGTCTAAATAAACTGTAACTCCATAATAACCAAACCTAGTGAAGTGTTTAGGAGAATGTAAAGTCATAGAATATGTAACAGGAAAAGCAGAATTAAAACAGGTCCTTGCTGGGAGGAGAGTGCCATCTCTCCTGCTCTCACAGATCACTCTCCCTGCAGGACCTGTGCACTGCAGCCGAGTGACACGGTGAGAGCTTTAATTTCCCTGCAGCTCCGGGTGTCCCAAGGATCTCACAGGGAGCCAGAACGTTCCCTGTGGAAGGGGGGGACAGGGACATTCCCCAGGAACAGTCACAGCAGCCTTAGCTGCAGCAGTTAACAAAGTGTGAAAGCGTTTGGCCAGAGCCACGTGCCACAGTTGGGCTGCTGCAGCTTCATGTCCTGCTCATGTTGGTGCCAGGGATCCAGAACTGTGATTTCCCTCCTACAGTTTATAAACGAGGGGTTTTTTGGTGTCTCTGTCATGTTCTCAGCTCAGGAATTTCGTAGATTCGGTGCTTATGTTATCACTGATAGACAGGAAAGCACAAGAGCCTCCTTGCATTGACAAGTTCTTCTCTGAAATCCAGAATATTCCGTGTTACTTCTCCTCTGTGTGTGTGTGTGTTTGCAAATAGGACACCAAATCACAGACTCCCATGTTGGCTCTAAACTGGGGAATATTTTAGGATGCGGCGTGCTGGGGATGCACAGTGAAGTATCACAGACATTCTGTGTCTCACGGATATTTTGAGTAGCACACAGTTGGAGCAGAAGATTATTAAGTTGAGTTTCCAGGCTGCTGGGAGCTGTCTGGAGCCTGCAGTGTGAGTGGGCTCTGTCCCCTGTGTTTAGCACACAGAGGGAGGGGTGTTTTGGGGGTGCCTTCCAGGGCAGCGCCTCCCTGACCTTGGGAAAACCTCGGTGTGAGCAAGAGTCCCAGACAACGTGCCTGGAGCAGCTGATGGGCGTTGGGAGCAGCTTGGAGGGGGGAAATGCCCATTTCAGGGCGTGGTGGTGTCACCAGGGGCTCCAGACGAGGAGGGTCCCACGGCTGAGGTGGCCCCAGGACAGCTCCTGAGCACTGTCACTCAGGGCCACCGCTCCCCAGAGCCTCGTGGGGCTCATCCTGTTCCTGAGGAAGGGACAGAGCAAGAGCTGGGGGAGTTGCTGAGCAGGGAAAGGTGCCCAAAGAGCCTCTTGTAAACTCCGTGGGGGTTGGAGCTGTGGTGGCTCTCGATGGAGCACCCCAGCATGAAGCCCCCGTTAGCTGCATTTGTACCTCTTTGCACTCAAATTGCTGATTGCTTTGCTCTGGGTGCCTTCAGTGCTTTGGGATTGGATTCTTTCCTTTGGCTGAAGGAACAACAAAATGGATTTTAACACTTGTCACGGATCAGAGGTTTTTCTTCCAGGTTTCCAAATAGTGGATCATAGACCTGAATAAAAGCTGCTCCCAGCTCCCATGGGGATGTTGGGATGGCTGTGGGAGGGGAGCAGGAGCAGGACTGAGGAGATTTTGCAGCATGGGAGGTTGGATCCATCTTTTCCCGAAGAGCAGAGGCTGATAGGGAGGCAAGAGGGAGTTTTTTTATCTTGAGGACTTCTTTGGTTATCTTCTCCCTCTAACTGCAGTGTAATCTCCCTGAGCATTTCTTCTGGATGTCTTCTTGTCCTTGATAATCCTTGTGTCTGATCTTGCCTGTTCTTCTACAGCACAGATATGCAGATGTTTATGTTAGTCTGCCTACATTATTCTAATTAAAAAAAAAAAATCTCACTGTTTTTATGTGGCTCCCTCATTTTCTGTGTCCAGCTTAGCATCTGAGTTGTTATTTTCATTTTAGTGACAGGCTCCACATCGGCAAATGCAGCATGATTCATCCAGCATTGCATTTTTTCATTTTTACCTCCTCTCCAGCCTGCTGTCAAGTTAAAGGGGAGGCAGTGGGGTCCAGGCTGGCTCTTGGTTAGATGGATGGGTCTCGAGAAGTCGCAGTTGTGGCTGCAGAGCTCGCAGCTCTGTCTGGAGGGGGTATTACAGAGTGATGATTAGTAACTTCCTGCAGACTCAGACGAGCCATCTGTGTTTCCACTCCTTGAAATGTGCTGTTATTTTCATCACCCATTTGGTTTGTGTCAGCTCAGTTTACATGGTCATTTTCACGTAATAAACAGGTAGTTAAATTAGGCACACTGCATTTCCCAGCGTGGAGGGTATTTTTTTGACCTCTTGGCACAGCGAGCTCCATCTACTCTTACACCTGAGGAACATGCGAGGGAGCTGCAAGTGAAGCCTCGACCTTTTTAAATGTTTGTAGGTACTTTGCACCTTGGGGGAATGGGAATATTTGGGTTACATCTGGGTTGCTGCTGTGCCTGAGAAAGATGAGGTGGTGTGTGTGGGATGCACGCCCCGGGAGGGGCTGGGGAGGCAGCACAGGAACCGTGCCCTGACTGCATCCTTCAGGAGCTGATGTTTAACTACTGCCCAGTTTATGTTAACTTAGCAGAAAGTGTTTTTCTTTTCATATTGGTGTAGGAAATGTGGGAATCAGCGTGGTGCCCCTGCCTGCTGTGAGGGCAGAGCTGAAAACCTGCGTGTCACAGAGGGATGGTCATCAAAGGCTCAGTCCTTCAAACAATGCCATGGGATGAAGTGACATGAACAAAAAAAAGGCTTTATCTCCTATTAATGTACAAGTCTTTATCATCAGTGTATCTTAACAGGACAGCTGGGACTTATCTGTGGAATAGATTCTCAAGGAAGTTTCGGGGTCTGAAGCACTATAGTTTGCTGTGTGGAGAGAAGCTGAAATCTGTTACATGATTGAAGCCAATGGTTCAGCAAACTGTTCATATGGAGTGAAGCTGAAAGAGTAGTTGGATCTTTGGATAGTTACCCGTGCAGCTCCAGTCCTCCTACCCCTCATTTAGGTTGTCCTCCAAAAAGGTTAGAAAACCACTCTGCCTTCATGGCAATTTTTCTCTACTCTGGCTGTAGAATGGCTGCTGTTATTTCAATAAAAACATTTTGAGGGCTCCTTCATTTTGCCTTCAAGGTGCTGGAGAGAGGGTGGCTCATGGAGAAAATCATCCTGTCACTAGAGCTGTGTCCGATGGTGGTGCAGGGCTCACAGCTGCTGTGTGGGGCAGTTTTTGAGGCAGTGGGATGGGATGGGATCTCTGTGGGTGCCCGTGGGCTGGGTCCTGCAGCTGGAGCTGGCAGGCCTGGGAGCGTGGGTGTCGGGGTGATGATGATGGGCACGAGCCTGTTCACAGCATCCCTGCTGGCATTTTCTGGGCTGCGCTGCCCGGAGCAGCCTGGCAGGGCTGGCAGGGGACAGCTGGGAGCTCAGCAGAGGGATCACTGGGAGGATTTAGGGCTGGGAGCTGCTGAGGGCTCAGCACAGGCATGGCAGGAAGCCTGGCTGGTGGGGAAACGCGTGAGGAGAGGAAAAAAAGGCATTTTCAAGTGGCTGCTCAGACAGAAGCAAACCACCTGCATTGCCAATGTATAAGATAAACTGCTATTTTCATTATCAGCTACGTTAGTTTCACCCCTTTTGAAATGATTCTTTTATTTCATAAGCAGTTAAAATGGACTTTGTCTAGAGTTTTTAAGAATGCAGCGTTTAAAATATTGACTCATTTGTACGGCTACAAATACTTTTTTTCAGAAACAGTTTTGTCTTATTAATAGTTAAAAGAATCTGTTGTGAACTTAATAGTTTCAGGTAATTAATAATTCAGTGGAGTTAATATTTTAATAGCTGCACCAAGTCGCATCATTGTGGGACTCAAATAGAGCAGCTCACAGGATATGGTAACTTCACGTGCTCCTTCCATTCAGCAGCGACAGCAGCAGCCACTTTAGTCTTGGTACAGAAAAGGGAGGAAAAACAGGATTTGCTGCAGTCTTTGGGCATTTTGATGTGGTATCTCCGTGTTAGAGGAATGAAGGAGGTTGGAGGCTCTTGGGGTCTCTGGTGCCCAGTTGTGTTTGTCAAGGTGGGCACACATCAGCCAGCACAGCCTGAGGCAGCTCCTGCTGCCAGCAATCCCACAGACCCTCTCCTCACTTCCAGCATTTAACTGAGCATTTCTGTGTGTTTACATCCTATTTCTGTGGCTCATTTCGCTGTTTACAACTCCCCCCCCCCTTTTTTTTTTCCAGTTGTCACATGTGACATTTGAAAGTTCCATTTATAATGAGAAACATATGCAGGACTTTGTCATTGTTGGCATTACCTGGCTTGGTAGAAATTATTATTTTTAATCAAAGGCAAACACACTGATTAAGGATGCCACAACACTCCTCTGCCTATGGGGAACGTTAACAGTTTATAAATTGTTCTTGGTGACAATTCAGTAGTGAATTACTTTGATATATATGGCTAATAAATTAATATGATTAAGTTAATGAGTAGTACAAGTGTTGCCAAACTCCACTCGTCGGGCTTTTAATGCTGCTCCACATTTGCAGCTCGAGCTTCCCCCTGTGGTGAGAGGATCAGTGCTACCTACGCACTGTCATTGTGATAAATGGCATATCCCACAGTGCCCTGCACTCCATCTGCTGTGTCCCCAAAATGAGAAATATTTTATACAAATCACACACTCAGAAGCTCAAAGGACTGTGGAAAGATCTATTTTTTCAAACAATAATAAAAATGCATACGTCTCTTTAGCAACTCTTCATTTTTACTGTCGTAATGAATGCAGATAGATTTGGGAAATGAAAGCTCATGTGAGTAACATAGGAAAGTTATCCACTACACAGTAAAGCTGACAAATAAGTTACATGTGCGCTCTTTCATTTTATCATGAAATGTTCTTAGATAAAAAATGATGTTAGAACATCTATTTAACTGGATTTTAAAATTAAAGACCATGTGTGCAGCATGATTGAGTACCACCCATCTCATGCCAGCAGATTTCTGTGCTGAAGGGAGCCTGAATTGGAGTGAATGAGGAATGCAGGATCATATCATTACTCTTTTAATGCAGCCATTCAGTAGAGTTCTGATGATCTGAGAACTATACTTGGTGAGTGTGAGTCACTCGGTTCCTCTCTTTCCTTCTCTCTTTTAATATTATCTTTCTTTAAGGAACCATTTTCAGTGTCTTCTCTGTTGGGTGAGACATTATGCTTTTGACAAATGAATAGCTAAAGCTGTTGAGATTTTGCTGAATGGTTAACCTTGTTGTAAATTTAATTTACACTTAGCCTCAGCTACTAATTACTGTCCGAGAAGTGTGAAACTCAGCAATATACTTCAATTTTTATGCATTTGTACAAATATTTTTTTTTTTAATTTGATCCTACTGAGTTCCTACATCTTTAGAGATAACAAAGTTCAACCAGGGTGGTCAAACTGAGAGAATTAAGACTGTATCATCATGACACTCAGGGTAGGACTGCACTGAGCTTGTCTCGATTTGCAGATGGAAGGGAACAATTTGAAAAAGCTGGCTGGAGTGTCACAGAGTTAGCAAAACCAGGAAGTTTCCATCTCTCTGTTTTTAGGATCCATGGCATCCTTTTCTACCAGCTTTCCTTTTAGTCTCCTGTCTCATGGCACCGAGGTCTGTAGTGGTCATAAGACCTGTCTGCTTCTCTCTCTCTCTCTCGTCTTCAACTGACTTGGAAACCTTTTAAGCTCTTTTAAGTTATTGTTAAGTGCCTTAAAGTCATAAATAGCATCAGGAGGTGTGAAGGGTTTGCCTTCAGCAGTCCCTGTTTTCTGCAGGACTGTTGGCAATGACACTGTTGTGATTGAATTGGTTTTGTTTTCCTTTACAGTAACTTTGATAAAGTTGAACAAATAGTTACCAGTATCACAAGCAAGTGTAGGTAAATGCCTCGAGAATGTTTGTGTGAGATTCCCACACTGACTGCATTTTGTGTATCCAGCAGTATTTCAAAGACTTGTTAAACTCAAGTTACCTACACACGCTTAAGTTCCTACTTCTGTGACCTAAAACTAAATAGGTACAAATTTAACTGGAAGGATAATACACCTCTGGTTGCAGAAAAATACTGATCCATCATCTACTTGAAATGCTAGAGGCTGCTATATTTACATAAATAATATTATCTTGAAACGCCGCATTCAGTTCTGCATCAACACTGGTGCAAGTTATGCAGGAAAAAGAAGAGAACAAATCTCACTGGATTAAAAAATAAGTATGAAGTGTACTTAAATCCAGGTGGTTCCATAGTTCTGGTCAGATGTTGAGTACTTTAATAGTGATTTTACCTGTGTTTATGCTCTGGTCCTTGTCCTGCAGTCCTGCAGTCCTCCCGAGAGAAATGCTTCAGTGGGATTTAAGATCAGGCAAAGAAATTATCTCATTGATTTGGCTTGGATTACTTGGGGTCTTAAACAGTAGTGTTTTCCTGCTTCCCATAGTGTTGTGGAGAGCAGGTTCTGTAAGGATTCTTTTGCAAAATGGCAAATGCAGTCAGTGCCTGGTGCCAGGATCGCACCTTGGCTGGGGTGGTGTCTCCTCCTGCACGAGAGGAATGTGCTCCTCTCTCAGCCCTTCCCAAGCAGTAAAACATGATGTCAAGGGCTGGCAGCTAATTAGGATTTGTGATGAACAGGAAACATCTCTTCCTGAGCAGTCTGAAGAGGTGTACGTTTTTATTTGGAAGCGAGAATAACTAAAATAGATTTCATCGCCTGATCGCTTTCATTAAGTGCCTGGGACCGTAGTAGGATTTCACTGGAAATGTATTTGTGTTGTATAAACTGTTTCATTGTACAGTTTTATACAAGTTGTATGGTTTGGTTGCATGAACTGTTTTGTCACAGTGGACATTAATTGGTGTAGAGCAAAGCAAGCAGACTCAGTGACTGTAGTACTGTGCCCCATCCTCTGCTGAACAGAGGCCTCTTGGTCTGCTGGTGGCCGCTGGTGTTGCTGAGCCTGGGTTGTACCTGTTGGAAAGATAAATAAATGTAGGGCTGCAGTTCTGGAGGATTCAGTCTGGAAACCAAATTCATCCTGAAAATCCTTCGTAAAAAAAAAATAGAGATTCCTCCAGCTACCGACCTCCTGTGACTTGAATATGAAAAGCTGTACTTCAGAAAGAGAAGCATTTTATATAATACACGTCTGAATATAAATGACAGACATTTTATTAGGAAAGGAAAGCCTTTATTAAAATATAATGATCTACATTGTTTTTATGTAATCTAATGAATTACAGTAAAAGCCTGAGAAATGAGCTGGAAAAGGTAGAGTACTCTCCCATGAAAGCAGGCTATGATAACCTTTTTATAATTCTTTAACATGTTGAAAGAGTATTTCTACACAGACTTATTAAATTAAGCAAGGTCACCTTTTCATTTTATTAACAGAATTAGTTTGCCAGATCATGGACTTTGATTCTGAAAAATGTAGATGAATCATGCACTAGCATATGTCAAGTAGAAAATTGGTTGTAAAATGTTAAATCATTTTGATGCACGTTACATCTTTGTTTTTACTGTTGAAAAATTGTAAAAAATAAAATGCTTAATTACTAGTTTTTTGCATTTGCACATTGATTGGATGTGCTTTAATAATAATAATATTTCTAAGTGGGTTATCTCTCCTGACTGGGGCAGTCTCAATCTAATATTTGCATAAAAGGAAGAAAATACTCTCTTCAATAGCAGTATAAAATTTTGTTCTTTTGACATGCAGTATACAGTCATTACCCTGAAAGGTTAGCTGTAAATAATAACCAGTGAAACTGGGCATATGCCTAAAGATGAGCACGTATATTACATTTACCAGTCTGACCCCAGTTCAGCAAAGCAGGAATAAAACTGACATTGTGTCATGCAGGTTGTTTAGATGTGTTCCCAAATCTCTGCCTTTATATTACAGCCTTTTTATATAAGACATGTGAGGAGGAAAATTATATTTAACGGATGTTTCGTAATTTTAATGTAAAATCTGCTGTAATTGTTTATAAAGAATTTCATAATCATTCCTAATTAAGAAAATAAGTTGTATGTATTTTTAGGCTCTTGGAATGAATTTGTTTTCTGTCTGTCACCTCCTTTGATAAAAAAGAAGCAAAGCACAGGCTCTTTGCTGGGATGTGCAGCAGAACTGGGAGAACATCCCAGCAGTAGCCCCAAGCTCTCTGTAAATAGGGGAGTGAATGGAACAGGTTATTTTCGTGGTGCTTGTATGGTTTCAGATGAAAGTAGGCAAATGTGCAGCTGTAGCTGGATCTCACCCCAGCAGGAAGCCTGGTCCTGGTGCTGTGGGTGCTCTTGGCTTGGCCCTGGCAGTCACAGAGCAGGTGACTTGATTACGCTGAAATCAGGCAGAAAATGTCCTTTTCTGGCCACTCGAGTGAATCAGTCAAATTATCGAGTGGCAAAACTAATTCTATGCCTTGGGCCATCAGAGCTGCCACTTCCTATAAGTCAAGCCTTCCCTTAGTGTGAAATTGTTTTTTATTTTATTCTCTTTCATTTATTATGCTTATTTCAGCTAATCCACTCGGTGAATGTGAATTACCCAGTACACCAAAGCTGTTTCAGATGTGCAGCCTTCTCATGCCTTGCTGGTGAAACAGGACTGGTTTCTTTTTAAGGGACTCCTGACTCTCTCATGATCTAGACATTTAAAGTAATAGTTCACTTTTGCAGATGAGAAATCAAATGAGGAGAAGAGTTTGAATATGGTTTAAAATTGACTAAAAGTGCATATGGCTGAGCTCTTGTTTTAAAAGCACTTACAATTCAGATGGGTCACATCTTTAAGAGCTAAAAATATATCTACAGTGAATTGTAGGCCATTAAGTATGAGTTAATTTGAATGACTTTGACAGAAAAAAATACTCCTTTGGAAAGCACTGAATATTGTTTTCCAGCAGTAAAATACTGCCTTCAGTTCTGGCAGAAACAGAGCTGAGATCTGCTCAAAGCACTCATACAGGTGATATACCCTAGGCAGTAATTGAGTGTATAATTCTGTCCAAATGGCAATCCCTCATCTGACTGTGCCCTCTGGTACACAGCATTACCATCTTCCAATAAAAGAAGAGCAAAACATATGGAGGCTTTTATTTCAAGCAAAGAAAAATCAAAAAGAATAATGAGGATAAAAAAATAAAGCGCCTGTGGTGATGGGCAAGGCAAGTTACAGGGGAGCTGCTACAGCAGAGTGCTTCAGAATAACAAAGCAGAAACAGCCTGAAGCCACCTCCCATAGGCATCTGAATATAGGCTTCCTATATGTGCAGGACAAAAATTTGAAGATGTACACGTATCAGATGCTAAAACAAAGAGGCATCGTGCAGGAGAGACCGGGGGGATTGCTTTAACTCCTGGTCACACGGAGCTGGGAGCTGATGGCTGGAAGGAAGGAAAAAGAAAGGGAAGTTGAAAGGCTCACACTGTGATTAAGATGGATGCGTTGCTGACGGTGTCAGAGCAACAGCTGCTAAATCTGGGAGGCACTTGAAAGAGCCTCTCCATTCTGTTGGGTGTGGAAGTCAATAGGTTATTTGGGCTAAGAACACCCTATTATTCAAATTCAGCTGACCCAGAAAGCTTTGCCATCTCGCAGTGGCAATTCGGAGGGCTCTGCCCTGGTGGGTTTAGTGCTTCCCTTGTCCTGTGGAGTCCTGTGTAATATATGGATATATTGATCTCGAGGTTTTTTTCCTGAAATTCATTAGATTAGTCAGTATAAAGCTATTCTGTGTTTGTAGTTGCGTTAGATGGCTGAAAACTTGTCAGCAGAATCTTTTTCAAGCCTATTAAACGTCAAGGAAATGCACCATGAATTGTTTTGGCCTTCCTGTTTTGGAACTGGTTCATTACAAATTTTAATTACAGATAATATTTCTTCAGAGTAGCTTATCAGTCTACATTAGCTAAGCATGAGTCCTAATCCTGTTGAGAATTTGTGTTCGTTGACGGGAAGTTTTCTCTGTAGATTGCACTCAGGAAAATATCCCGGGAAGAGTTTTTTTGCCCATTGATACGGACCCAACCTTCCCTTTCTGTCGTGACTCTCCTGATCTCCATTTTTCCTTGCATCATATTACTCTGCCTTTCCTTTTTTATTTTTTTGCCCTTGACTTTGATGTCCACACCACAATTTGTGCTGACCTTGAGGTTGCCCTCAATTAGCTGAGCCATTCCCATACCGTGGCCCACTCCAAAATCCTCTGCACCCGGCTCCTGACTGGAAAAGCAAAACCATCCTAGAAGCTGCTCCCTGACCATTTTTCTTTTCCTTTCAAGTTAGTGTTTATTTCCAGGCAATAAAGAGAAGGAGTGATACAAAAGAGATAGAAATAGGAAGCAATAAATCCTGGGGTTGCTTTGGGTGGGTTTCCTGTGCCCAAGCCAGCCCTGTCTGTGCCACCTGCAAAAAGAGGAGGGTTGGGAGAGGTTGGGGTGAGAGAGAAATCTCATCCCTGAAAGTTCAGCAAAGCTCTCGAGATCCAAAGGTTGTCTGCCAGGGATCAGGATCAGGAATTGAGGAGGAATGGTCAGAGAGATGTTCAGATTCTGATTTCTGGAGCAGCACTAGTCTGAAGCTGTATTTGTGTGATAGCCCTGTAGAACCTCTGTGCTGATACAGTGAAAATGACATTGAGATCAAAATAGTTTATTAGACAGTGAAACATGGCTCAGTTTTGGGATTTGCTACCTGCATATTTTTCAAGGCTGATTAGGCACTGTGTTAATTGAGGGACTAGCTGGTCTTGGTCTGGAACTAATTTTCTGCTTCCCTGTTCTGCAGCTCAAGAAAAACACAAATAATGGGTGAACTGTGACATTTTTTGTTACCACTCATGTATTTTTGCTAGGTGATAGCCAGTAATACACCTGCAGTACTTGCATCATCTGCATCATCAAATTCTGGTCTCACACATCTGTGAAGTTACAAATGGAAATTTTGCAATGGATTTTCTGGGATGCCGTTCAACTGTGATTGGAGGAGCAGTTAAATATTGTGGTGAAATGATTTTTCACAAATACGAAGGGTCTGTAACCATCCCTTTTAAAATGTGCTCAAGAAACTTTGAACTGTTTCAGCCTCATCTTTAATTTTTTCAACTTCATGCACGTTTTTACAAAATAGAATAAAAGAAGTTGGGTTTGTGTGTCTAAAAGGAGTTATCAAGATTAATTTCATCAAGCAGTTGGAGTAAAATATAATAACTTTCTCTCAGTTTTTATACTAAATCTCAGATTAAAAATGGAACTTTTTCTGAAGTGCAGAACGTATCCAGTATTGGTTGATCTTGGTTTAGCTGTGACTCTGAAGATTCATCAGTTAAATTGATGAGATAGAGGAGTAGGTTGATACTGATCTTGCCAGTCCAGACTTGGAACCACATCAGTATTTACTACAGGTGGAGTAGTCTGTGTTTGCCAATTTCTGCACATTTAGGAGAAATACCAAGAGCTGCTGATGCTTTCCTGCTGGTTGGGTCATTTTCTGGTGGAGGATGTGAACTTGTGCTGTGGCTAAATGTCCCCTCAATGTCTCCGACATTCACATGAAAGCACATTGGAATGTCTTATTTTCTCTTTTTTCTTTTTCATTCTTTGCTGGAGATTTTATTGGAGAGAATTAGCTCTGCAATGTATGTATTAATCAGATTAACTCCTGATTTTTCCTTTAGATAGGAATGTGTTGGTTTCTCAGTTCGAGACATTCATTGCGTCCTATGATGAACAACGTCTTTAAGTGAAAGGGAATTGAGATATCTTCTCTGGGTTAGTTTTAATTTTACTTACTGGATGAAGGAAGATGAAAGGCAGCCTCTTCCCCAGGGTTAGTTAACATTAGAACTTGAACCTAATCAAGGGATTTGAGGGTTTTTTTTAATAGTTTCAAAAAGTGAGGATGTTTAAGGCACTCCCAGGTGCCTGGCTCCGGGCACAGGGATGGTCTGGGGACTCCCTTGGCATCTCCTGGTTCCCTGTTCCCATCCTGCTGTTTCTGTGTGTCTGGCTTCTGACTGGCAGCTGTCTGTCATCTGCTTCCACTCCTCCCAAATGATGCCAGCAGTTGGATTGTGCCGTGTGGGGACTGACGAGCTTGATTAGTTAATAGATATGAAATATTTAGCTGGTGGAAAATGCGTGTAGTACAGTGAGGCCATGATTATTAGTCATGTCTTTAAAAAATCCTGCACTCGATTTCAGGGCATTCCGCCTACAGGAGAAGAGTGAGAGCAGATTTTTGCAGCGAAATTGCAGAGAACTGTGGTAGATTAATTGAAGTTGCAGTCCCTCAACATTTGTATTCTATTTGGGATGTCACTTCCAGTAAGCTTTTTAGAAATGTAGTGGTGCAAATGGAAAAGTTTCAGCAAATATTAAATGTAACAATGAAGACTTTTGTTCTTCATTAAACTATTTCTTGATGTTTCCCGATAGATTTTCATCTAAACACTTGCTAATCCCAGAGCTCTGACAGGCAAGGCCTGCTGAATTAGGCCAACTTCTGCTACAAATAGCTGCTGCACATGAAACAGTAATCATTGCTTTCCAGTCTATTATTAGATTGACTTCATAGGGATTGCTTTTTTCTCCTGTGAGTTGATGCATAAATGACATGCTTTACCCTCCAATAAATCTAACAGCAGAGTGGCTCTGACATGATGTTCATACCCCTTAGTCCCATGACAGATTATTTTTGATGGCTGCAGAAGTTTACAGCAGCTTGAAACCATTAGAATTTAAAGGCATCATTGAAATTTTACAGCGTACCTGCCTCAGACACAACAGGGCTGGCGCGAGCCGGGGCTGGCTCCGCGCTGTCACCGCCTGTCACGGGAGCCCTTCCCGGCTCTGCTGGTCCCCAGCTCTCCTGGAGAGGGGGAAACTCTGCTGCAGCTCCTCAGAGAACGTGTCCTTCCCTGCATCCTCCCCCCGTGCCCGAAACTCCACCTGCAGACAGGTCTGAGACATGGGCAGAGCGTGCGGCGCGCGCAGGACTCGGGAGCGCGGATGAACGTGCTGAGAACATCTGAGCCTTTGTTTCTTGTTACCCTCTTTAAAGGTTTTTATATTGTTAGTGGTCTCTCTATTCCCAGCTTCTCAGCGTTGTTAAATTCAGTTTTAGCAGCGTATATGTGCTTTTAATAGAGTTCTTTTTTTTTTTCCCCAGATTTAAGAACTTTGGTTTTTTTTCTGATGAAACACAGATTAAGTTTGCAAAGCTCAGGACTGCTCAAATCCAAGGTGTTTACTGCTATTTATAGCTCATGTGAATGGATGCCTGGTTTTAGCTCTGGTTCTAAGCTGTGTTTAGCTTTTGTTTCATGGATCTCTCTAAAATTTGCTGCTTTTAGACATAAGAATCACAACTATAAAATTGCTGTCTGACTTAGTGGGAAGATCTGTGCTGATTTCCATTGATTCCTGTGTGTTTGTACATACCTAAAAAACATCATATCAAATTGAGCTCTATAGATTCCCATAAATCTCTCAATAGATTTCTATTCTGTGAGGTTTCTAAAAAAAGAAATGAAAACTTTTTCATCTAGCAGCTCTGGTTTTGTATTCTGGCCAGAGTGATTGAACCTGCTCGTGTTCTTAACTTCTGTCCTGTAATAGTTATGTCAGGCAGAATCAGGTCGATGAATCTGCTGTGGAACAGAGAGCTAATCTTAACACAGATCTGCTGTAGCCTGACAGGTTTATATTTGACAAATATCCTTTTTAGGGAATGCCATCATGGAGTGTAAGATACAAAGATACTACAAATGGTACCTATGGCTGATAGATAAACAGGAAATTCTCCAAAGAAATCTTTCAGGTGTTTGCTCTAATTACGTTACTCCCTTCCCTAAAAATCAACTAAAGAGATGTTTAAAAGTTACATGGATTGAATCCTTTAGTAAGTTTGGTTTGGAAATGGGTTCTAGTTCTGCTCTATTGTCACAGCCTCCCTTTTTCTGAGCATTCTTTACCATAAGTGTCCTTTCCTAATTGAGAATCTAGAACAGGAAGTGACAAAAAGATTTCTTTGTGGAAATCTTCAGCCCTATGGATTTATTTATCAGTGTGCTTATATTACAGTCTTTCTGGAAATAAAACTGATTTTGTTAGGGTAAAATATTTGTGCCTTAAGAGGAAGATAATTAAAAAAAGTATTGAGAAGGTATTTGGAGTTTCCAAACGTGAACTTTAGCTACAGAACCTTGAGCATTAAGCTGTGCTCATTAAATCAGGAGGAGAATTAATAGTTTAGGTACTCAAGTAGGTATTATATTTGGTCTTATTAGAACACCTTGAAATTTGATTTCAGGTGTTTGAAGCATTCTTGACCAGGGTTTGAGTCTCTTCTCTGTGACACTGTTCCCTTGAACTACCTGAGCTGCCTGAGCTCAGTCTGTGGTTGGTCACTGTTGGGACAGTCCTGCAGGAAAGGCTGAGTGGGTTTTATGGGGTTGGGCTCATTGTTGTCTGCAGCAGTGACCTCTGTTCTTTCTCTCAATATGGATATTCCTACCTATTTTGTGATCTTTAGTGTTATAAATGATGATGGAATGATGGTTGGTTGGGCTCTGTCTCACAGAACCTTCTGCAGATGAAATAAAAGGTGCTGACAACACAGGGAACCATACAATTTCAGAATTAGGCCATTTTTCTTCTGGCTGGGACAGTCAGAAGTAAAGGGACGCAAGGATTAATCCACTGTTTATATCCGTACGTAACCTCACATGTGGATTGAATCTTCCCTGCACCTGTAGTATAACATTTTCCTCATGCTGTAGAGTAATACCTTAACCAAAACCACCTCAGCTTTCTGGTGCCTTCAAAGACATGAAAAACCACAGTCAGGATGAAAGCATTTTATTGTTTGTAATTTTTAGCATAGTGCATATTAAATGTAATAACCGATGAGTTTAGTAGGATAATCTATTACCATATGCAAGAACCATGCTCCATAAGTTATACACATCTTTAAGAACTGTTAACTTTTATAGAATTTGCTGCAACAAATCATTCAGGGAATGCTGTGTACTTGTGTTTTCAATTGAGGCGCTAACATTTGGTTGAAGTATCTTCTGTACTTCTATCATCTCATAATTTCCTTCAGAGCAAAGAGAGAACAATCTGCATGTTGGGTGGGAGGATGAGGGAATGCTAATTGAAACCATGTAATAAAAAGGTAATTTAGGAAAACTATTAGTTTTTGGTTTTTTACTATTTTAAACCTATTATTTTTAAAATTACATTTGTATTAAAAAGGCTGTAAAACTCCACTCCATGTCAGCACATTGCATCTTAATTCTCATTTTCCTTTGCATGAATAGTAAAATCTTCATAAATTGAGAACCAAAATTAATTGAATAAACTTCAGTTGAACATTTTTATGTTAATGTTTGGATTAAAAAAAGGCATATTACAGACTTTCTGAAGAACATTTAATGGTTTCTGACATTGACCACACCTCGAACGCAGTACAGGAAAAAAGTGCTGATGGAGGGAAACAAACTCCCCAAGAACAAATGTTAATTGGGTTCTGTGTTTATGGCTGGTTTTAGGCTGTGATGGAGTTGCTTACGCCCGTATCTGTTGCTAGATCATGGTTTTCCAGCCTCAACCATTGTCAGAAAATGCTCTTTTCAGCCTGGCAGCCTGGTTGCACAGTTCAGTACCTGGAGATGGGGCTGTGGGCTGAGCCAGGTAACTTTCCTTTTCCAGGTCACTTTTCAGCTGAATTGTGTCTTGCATCTCTAGTTCCTACAAATCCTTCATGAGGAGGGAATTTATATCACAGAGAGGGCAATACAGGGGAATTGGTGAGTGGGAAGAGCAGGGATGAGAGTGAGCAGGAGAACAGAGAGCTCAGAGAGCACCTGGCCCTTTTCTGAACGTGCTGGGCCCTTGTGATTGTGTTTGTCTGTATTCGTGTGAATTTCAGTGTGTGTTTGTGTGAATTTAAGTGTGCGTTTGTGTGAGTTTTGGTGTGTGTGTGAATTTCAGTGTGTATTTGTGTGAATTTCAGTGTGTGTTCGTGTGAGTTTCAGTGTGTGTTTGTGTGAATTTCAGTGTGT